>JAJEKV010000511.1:0-163896 GCA_021234155.1 Isoetes taiwanensis
CTGAATAGTTTAATGTGCCTAGTGATCCTTCAGATTCACAAAAGCGCAGAAATCTAAGCCCATGCATCGCTTCTTTGGCGCCAAATTAGAAGTAATGTGTATAGAAATTTAAACAATAGATAACCTGCACATACTCACATGTTGCGTATATTTATAGCTATAAAATGTAGAATACACTGAGCAACAATGAAAGTAACTATATATAACTATCAGGGACAAACCTAGCTGGCTACACATGATAAGCACAGTCCAGTGCCGTGGCTTTCTAAGTCCTTGAAGGCCGAATACAAATTCATGTAATAGCGAACTTAATCATTAATCTGATGGATAAGGTGTTCTGTACAACCAAGTCTTATGCCCAAATGTGCTGCTACATAAGGTGTTGTAAGAGAGCTACATAAGGTGTTGTAAGAGACCTACATAAGGTTCTGTGCCACCAATGTCTTGCATTACCTGGGCAGAGAGATTATTCTTGGAAAGAGTGCTTAGGAAGTCCATAGTGATGCTAATTATAATTATGGGACTGGCAAAGTCAACAAAATTCATAATTGTAGGCATGCAGACATAGAGCACACGAAATCCATGAAAAAATGCTAAGTCCCTAGTAAAAATGGAGTATGGACATTTTTTAAGCAACCAAGTAGGATCTGTTTACTGTTCCTAACTCTCCAGTCATTGACCTTTTTTTATGAGCTCGTGAAGGGTAGCTCTAAAGTGCATGAATAGCATTTCATATGCTCTTGAAGGATAAATGCAACATATAATAGAGAATTAATCATTGATCTAATGGATAAGGAGCAGTGGTGAAGACAACAAAATTGATAATTGTAGACACGAACTTGGAAAGATAGTCTTAGAAAGGGACTCACCTGTGGAAGTTATGAGTAGCCACTACCGGGCTAAGAATGGCTTGTGTGCTTTATCAGGAAGTTTGGATTTGTGTAAATGGTGAGAATTCACGGTTTCAAGCTTGCTGGATTGCTATCCTGCATGCATGGAGGAGCCAATAGTAAGTGCTCTCTCTCAAGAAATAACAATGGATTTAGATTCCATATATAGAACTATAATATAACAACTCAGAATCCTACGGTTGATAATCTTATACACAAAACGAAATCATGTTGTGTGACAGCAAAAAGAGATCCAAATCATAAAATCACGTGGCCCATCCTAAATCTGTTCTAGAGTTCGAAACCCTGGCATTGTTTTTAAAGAGGACAGAAGAATGTACACTTGGGATCACCATAAGACTTGGTTGTACATAGCCCCTTTCCATCAGATTATGAAAAGCTACTACGATTGACATCGAAAGGAGTCCGGTGCCACCAAAACCTTGGGGATGATCACTTACCACTGCAGACTCAAATGAAGATAGAAGTTTCGAAATGTAGATTGGCCAAAACTTGCAAGGAAATATTCTTCGTGGCCTGGGCCAAAATCCACCTGCATAAACTTGTCCAATATCTCATTTCAAAATCATAGAGGAACCCAACGTTAGATTTTTGGAGGACCCTGAATTTTTACTGGGGACAAAAGACCTCAAAGTTTAGGAAAATCAACCTAAAAGAAACTGATAGACAATAAGCACAACCTGAATTCAGATATTCAAGACCTAGACATTCAAAAGTTGAATGTGAGAAAAGCAATACATGCTTACTTGTAGGCTGGGCGTGCCTCTAATGCTCTATGCTCAGCTCAGTAGAAAGAAACGCCAATGAATAAATGAATGAAGTATATGCAAGCAAATAATACCTCCTTTATTACTCAAATATGGCCCAGCACACAACCTTTGGTCCTTTTGCTTACGTCAAACAATCTATTGTCTCCTGTGCACATTAAACCTCAAATTTGGCTTAGAACAATATGGAATTTATAAAGAAACACTCAATACGGCAATTTGGAAGCAATCTCAAAAGATACAATCTCAAGAACTGCAGCCTCAAGAATTACAATCATTACAACCTGAAGAACTACGGAACAATTTCACTGAAAGTGAACCAACATCTCAGTTTCTCCGCTATCATGTGCCGGCTCTACCCCTATCTCCTAGTCCTGTTGCATGGACAAAAAGAACCAAATCAAGTTTTTTTCTAGACACAAAAATACAGAGTCTGAGCAATCGTGACATGCATGGCATGCATGGCAAAGAGACAGCGAGGCTGAGCTTGTTCAATTAAACAAAAGAAAAAAAGAGACATGGTAATCCAAGAATAAAGCTTTATAACAATGACTGGATCATGCAGTCTGAATTTACCTGCCTATTCTGGCTTCGTCCCTAGACAATCTGCTACCATAGCTAATAATAAACAATCCCAATAAGAGCTCCTGTAATCCTAATAGAACTTGACTAATACATGATCTGGTAGTTTTTTTTGTATTACCTGGTTATATTTCTTCACCACATTAAAAACGCAGAGATTGAGCAATCATGTTGTGCGTAGATAGTAGACAGACAAAATAAATTTTCCCTTGAATATTTGGAGCCCAAACTTGTTCTAACCTGAAAAAATCGAAGTAGAAGTCATGAGAATCCAAGAGCAATACCTTACAATAAGGATATAATCCATTTTTTTCAAGCATAGCCTCCAGACGCAGTGAGGCATCCATCCTCAAATTATAGATATTGTCCATGCAATGCAGCAGTGCCTCACAAACACCAAAGCGGTGCGCTCAGTGTTGCAGAGGGCAACCAATAAGCAAATCCATAGAATTACCTCGGGACATCCAGGTGAATGCGGCCCGGTGGCGGGGATATTTCTTTGCCATCCCCATTCAAATGAAATCCGGCATCTCCAACATCCATTTGCCCAGAAACAACAATGTGTGTCGATGCAGTGGATGTAACACGCGTATTCGGTGACATGCAAACAGATCGGTGAAAAACCCTCTCAAAATCATACAACGAAAAACATTTTAATTTTTGGATAACCGGAAAAAGATTTCAGCCTCAAAAATTCCCACAACCTTAGAAAAGTGGCCTGGAAAAAAAATCTAAAAAGTTTTTGGAACCCCGGAAAAACCAAATTTAAACAATAGGATATACATGTTATTTAACGAAATACCACGTGTGTTACTTAAATCCAGCTATTGTTTTTAATGCTCCTAACTATTGTCTTTCTAAAATAAGAACATATAGAAAAGCATGATTATAACACATAGAAAAAACCTAGTGTTGTTTCTAATGGGTATTTTTGACCAATTAAATATTGACATGTGGCATATTTTTTAAAATAAAAACTATTATTTTAACCAATCATATGCTAACACATTGGCATACATAAAAAAAAAAAAAAAACATGCCTTTCAAATTTTGGTTTTTAAACACCATATAAATATAAATAGAAATTTATTACACACCATATAATTACAAAAGGTTACTTACAAGCTGGTTATTGCTAAGGAGGTTCCATGGGAGGGTTAAAAGTAGGTTCTTATTGTGTAATTATTGTGTAAGTGGTTGTTTCAAATTTTTTCATTGTCAACTACTACATACAAGTAATCAACATGCCACTAAAAAGCCTTATAAATTCATGGAATACATAGTTTTTATATAATATAAAGCGGAAAATACATTACAATCCGGGAAAGATGGGATGCTATTCAGTTTTCCAATTCTAAACTTTTGTTAATTTGCGAAATACTTTGACCATTTTTTTTGCTTAATGTAGAATAAAATGGGATCCCTCTGCATCATGGAATCCATTACTTTCAAGCCCTACTAAGGATCACGCATAAGAAAAAAAACAATTATGTTCGAAAAATGCCTAGATCATTAAAAATGAAACAAGATCAATGATTTTTACCCGCTAATAACTCTTCAAGTTTATGCCTTGTTGTTACAAACCGTATAATCCGCACTATAATCAGCCTGAATCAGAGCACTATATCAACAAATAGAGATCTTAAATTTCTTAGTAGGGATTCAAAATAGATATAAAAAACATGCCCGGATATTGGTTCGAATCTTCATCAGCGATCTGTTGTGGTACATTCTGGGCCCATTTAATATCATTAGAGTTCTTTGTCTCTTGCGATATTGTCTGCGAGCATTATAAAAAGCACTTCTCGAGCAATGGTGCCTTTATCCATGTGAACAAGCATGCAAAGATGCGGCATATGATGAATGTCGAGTGAATTAATGAGAGGCAACGGCTTTATGAGGGACTTTATGTGGCTTTCAATAGCTGGAAAAGTTGCTTGTGCTTGCTTCCCCAAAGCGAAAAAGCCGATACTCTTTTTTGAGAAAAGCCAAAGCGAAAAAACTCGTTTGTTACTTTGTTTGTGCTTTGCTTCCCAAAGCGAAAAACCATCTGCATGGTCGGCTCCTCGGATCATCTAATTTAATGTGAAAAAGCTTTCAAAGATTGATTTGAGATGGCCCTCTTGCCCTAAGCGCCAACATCTTCCCTTAGGCTTTGATTACGTATTGAAGTTATGATCAATGCTTTGGATACCTTCTTAAAATCCATAGCAAAATGGTTGTCAACTATAGGAGACCGGAAGGGAACCATTTACAGCGTAGGGAAATTTTGTGAAGGAGGGCAGCTCCATAGCGAAGTGAAGGGTGGCATCACGTAGCCCCTGTGGGAAGGCCATGAAGTGGCGCCAGCCGCCGTGAAGCGGTGAGGCGGCTCCCCCTTTCGATTTGGAAGCAATAGGAAAGTAGCGGTGACCAATAGGAGCAATAGGGCGGGAAAGCAGCGAGACCAATAGGAGCAATAGGACCAATAGGGTGGGAAAGCAGCGGACCAATAGGAGCAAAGCACCCGGGATCACCATCCGGGCGTTTATATCGCCAAATTGGACGTTGTTCTTAACCTTTTGATGAGGCATTTTTTCATCCATATAATTTATCTTCAATTTTTGAACTACTTTGGGGGATTTTCCTTATGGGTTCCTTCGATTTCAAGCCATATGGCCACTTGAATGGCTTGGATGTGCGCTATACCATCTTTATGGTCATATAAGCTCAAAAAGTCCTTATTTTTAATTCTCAACGAGTGCGAAAAAATTTGAGGACAACTTCGTTGAAATTGGAAAAAATCTCGGCAATCCCCATGGGATCTCAAAGTCATTAGGCTCATAAGTGCATTAACTCAAATTTAAGAATCTATAAGCAATCCACAAGTCATGGGTGAAAATCTTTGAAAAAAAAACTAGACAAAATTTGCGAGTTCATTGCACCTTTTGCCCAACTCTTTTTGTCTATGTTGAATACTTTGAATTGTACTGTGTGTCCGCCGCGGAAGAGTATTTCTTGCAATGCGGAAGAGTTTGGGATTAAGCGTGGTCCGCATTGTGAAGAGTATTTCTTGCAATCTCCATGAAATGAGTGGAGAAAATTGAAATTTGCGAAAGTTGACATGCACATGATGATGTGGCATGCCATTGGTGATATGTCATACCAAGCAAGCAAGATAAACTTCCGACTAGGCCAAAAATATAAAAATGTGCAACTTTGGTTTCCCATGGGGTGATGTGGCAAATTTTTATGGCAAGATATGGGTGATGTGGACATGATGATGACTATGCAAGCTTTTGGGCATGTTTGTCTCCGTCTCGATGCAAAAATGTAGAGTTCACATTATGGGATGCTTCCCTTGCCACAAGTGGTTAGGATTTTACGGCATGGCGTTACCCTTGTGGCACCAACAAATAGCATGGAAAGATGATGTGGCACCCTAAGTGTGATATGGCATGCCAAGTAAGCAATTTCAAGTTTGACTGGGCCAAAAAATGAAAAAAGATACCCATCTCTGAACTTTTCATTTGATGATGTTGGCAAATTTTGGGTGACATGGCAATCTGGTGGTGACATGGACATGTAATAGAACGAAATTCCATTTTCATGTTGTGGTTACATGGATGACTCGTGAAGAGTGGGTTGTTGAATCGTGAGTCCAAATTGAGGGGCTTCTAATTCCATAACATTTCAAAATCGAGACTAGAAGGAAAGGAAATGAATATCACAAGGTTATGTACATGTCCAATATCTGAGGGCACCTACACAAAGGCAAACTTGTGGACCATGATATATGATCAATCCTTGGTCCTTTGTACTTCTAGAAAGATTCTCTAGATAACCATTGAAACATTCTTTACAAAAGTCAAGTCTACAAACCCATAATGCTCAACATGCCAATATGGCTCAAAACCGCCACCTAAGCTCCAACATGCCACCTAGGCTTCAACATGACAAGGTGGCTCAACCATACCATATGGGCTCCAACGTGCCAGGTGGCTCAAACATGCCACCTAGGCTTTAACATGCAAAGGTGGCTCAAACATGCCCACGTAGGCTCCAACATGCCAAGGTGGCTCAACCATGCCCGTGGGATCCAGCGTGCCAAGGTGGCTCAAACATGCCACATGGGCTCCAACATGCCACCTGGCTCCAACATGCCAAGGTGGCTCCAAACAAACCACCCAGGCTCCACCATGCCAGGTGGCTCAAACATACGTGGGCTCCAACATGCCACCTAGGCTCCAACATGCCAAGATGGCTCCAATCATGCCATGCATGAGGCTCAAACATGCCACCTAGGCTCCAACATGCCAAGGTGGCTCAAACATCCATGTGGGCTCCATGTCGTGCCACCTGAGACTCCAACATGAGGCTCAAACATGCCATGTGGGCTCCAATATGCTACCTAAGCTCCAACATGCCAAGGTGGCTCCAAACATGCCGTGGGCTCCCAACATGCCACCCTAGGCTCCATATGCCAAGGTGGCTCAAACATGCCAAGGTGGCTCAAATATGCCACCAAAGTGGCTCCAACATGGAAAGGTGATGCCACCTGAGGGAACATTCCACCTAGGCTCAAACATGCCAAGGTGGCTCCAACATGCCACCTAGAGCTCCAACATGCCAAGGTGGCTCAAAAATGCCAAGGTGGCTCAAACATGCCATGTGGGCATGATGACTAGGACTTCATGCAAGAAATATGATAACCTTTGGAATTTTTGGTAGAGGCATTTTGTCGTTCGAGGGCGATTACAAAGGCTCGAATGGAGATTGACTTAGCCATGCCATCAGGGCTGCTGAAATTACCCTAGGGACCAAGTTACGATCATTTTTGCAATGAAAGCGGGGAACCCTCTACATGGCGATGTGATGGTGGCCACCTCTTAGCATGTTGGATATGAGCTACTTTGGCACTTGTTGGAAAGGGGGTAGTCTTCGCCCGAAACTTGGTCTCGAGGGTAATATCGATGTTTGAGAGTTGGTTGGCGGTCAGTTCACATTCAGGGTGGGAAAGTTGCCCGTCAGGTGGCCACCCGGTTCTTAGGAGAGGACCTTTGGGGTGATAGCGATAACCTTCGGAAGGTTTTAAAGGTCCATCTTTTGGCGTCAACACCCTCCCTCATTGATGACATTATGCAAGATCTGATCGAATCGACTAGGATATAGCCTCGAAGCGTAAACCTTGTGTGTTATTTTGCTAGGTTATTGAAGGATTTACATTATGGGGGTCGAGTTTTAGTCGGTTGCACTTGGGACATGATTGAAGGCGTAATTGAAAACATGAAGCAATAGGAACTGATGGAATGGGGTTTGAGTTATCCTCCTCCTAGTGTGGCAATTAGAAGTCAAAGCGCTTTTGCGTTAGCAAAATTGTTTGGGATCATTGAGATGGCCAATAGATCCAAACTACATTATTTCGATTGCCATGGCTCATATGTGTTTAGCAAAGGTGCACCTAGCTATCCAAAAAGCGACCACGTTTTAGCCTCAAAGCGTAAACCCTGTATTGTTTGCTAGGTTATTGTAGGGTTTACGTTTTGGAGGCCAAAGCGTGGTGGTTTTTTAGATAACTAGGTGCACCTTGCTAAACACATATGAACCATGGGTAACGAAAATGGGGTTTGAAGTTTGGCTCTATTGGCCATCTCATGATCCCAAACAATTTTGCTACCGCAAAAATCTTTGATTCCCAATTGCCACCTGAGGAGAGGATAACTCCAAACCCCATTCCATAACCTATTGCTTCATGTTTTCAATTTCGTTTCAACCATGTCCCAAGTAGTCCATTAAAACCGAATCTTCATAACGTAAACCCTTCAATAACCTAGCAACACATGTGGTTTACGTTTGAGGCTATATCCTAGTCGATTCACTGTGATCTTGCATAATGTCATCGTAGACTGAGGGTGTTGGATGGATGCCCAAGTTCGTGGAAAACCTGGAGACCCCTTTTCAACAAGGTTTACCAAAGTAGCTCATATCCAACATGAAGTCAATTGGTCTAAGGGTGGTTGCGTATCTTACGACATGTAGACCAAGTTTTTTTTGTTTGCAAAAATATGGCGGGTAAGTTGGTCCCAAATTTTTGCCGATGGGATGGCGAAGCGGGTCATCATCCAACATGTTTGTAAGTAGAGCGACAAAACATTGTGTCTACTGCGAGAGGCCGTGGCGGGGCAGCGGCGGTTTAATAAATTCTCTTGGACGTCACGGGTAAAAGCATGTTAGGTGTCCCTTAAAAGTATTATTTAGTGTTACCAAAAAAACCGAATTTGTAACTTGGGTCTAATGTAATATCTCAATAAAAGGTACATTCTAGAACTTTTATATTTTTTGGTCTCGATAGCATTATCTTTATCTTAACTTTGAATATTAATCGTCCTTGACTTTTTATTTTGGACTTTTGTACTAGTTTTAATGAAAATAAAAATGAGAAAGTCTACCAGGTTAAAATTACCTAGTGTATGTGTACTTTTGCGGGTTCAAAAGTGGTAATAACATTCTTTTACCCATCTTGGATTTTTTTGAGCGTGCTCAATGCGAGGTTAGTTGAGCGCCCGAATTCAATGGTCGGATAGGGAACCGAGCTCACGGGAGTGGGGGCACTAGCATTTCACCGATCTGGGAGGGAGGCGGGGAAAAGGCTGCCTCGACAACCTTCGAGGTCCATCTCTGGGGTCTTGCCTCTTCCCTCTGGTGAGGAAGCCCGCATAAAGAATCTGGCTTTGGTTTGATTTGGGGAAGGGTGTCGGCGCTTTAAGTTCTTCAAGATCCCTCTATTCTATCCCTTTCCAAATTCCTCTACCAAAAGTTTGAAAGGTTATCATATTTCTTGCATAAAGTCCTAGTCATCATATCCATGTCACCATCATCTAGCCATGTCACCCAAAATTTGCCAACATCACTTAATGAAAAGACCAAAGATGGACATCTTTTCATTTTTGGCCTAGTCAAAACTTGACCTTTCTTACTTGGCATGCCATGTCACCACTTGGAGTGCCTAGGTGGTTTGCTTGAGCCTAGGTGGCATGCATGAGTCACCTTGGCATGTTTGAGCCTAGATGGCATGTTGGAGCCCGGCGTGGCATGTTGGAGCCACAGCGGCATGTTTGAGCCCTAGGTGGCATGTTGAGCCACCTTGGCATGTTTGAGTCTAGATGGCATGTTGGAGCCACCTTGGCATGTTTGAGCCTAGGTGGCATGTTTGAGCCACCTTGTCATGTTGGAGCCCACATGGCATGTTGGAGCCAATGTGGCATGTTGGGCGTGTCATGTTTGAGCCATCTTGGCTTGTTTGCCACCTTGGCATGTTTGAGCCAAGGTGGCATGTTGGAGTCTAGGTGGCATGTTTGAGTCACCTTGGCATGTTTGAGCCTAGGTGGCATGTTGGAGCCACCTTGCCACGTTTGAGCCAACTTGGCATGTTGGAGCCTAGGTGGCATGTTGGAGCCAGCGTGGCATGTTTGAGCCACCTTGGCATGTTGAAGCCTAGGTGGCATGTTTTCGCACCTTGGCATGTTGGAGCCCATGTGGCATTATGGAGTCCATGTGGCATGTTTGAGCCACCTTGGCGTGTTGGAGCCCTAGGTGGCATGTTTGAATTTCCTTGCCATGTTAGAGCCACCTTGGCATGTTGGAGCCTAGGTGGCATGTTTGAGCCACCTTGCCATGAAGAGCCACCTTGCCATGTTGGAGCCTAGGTGGCATGTTTGAGCCACCTTGGCATGTTGGAGCGTAGGTGGCATGTTGGAGCCACCTTGGCATGTTTGAGCCACCTTGGCATGCTTGAGCCTATGTGGCATGTTGGAGCCCGCATGGCATGTTTGAGCCATCTTGGCATGTTGGAGCCTAAGTGGCATGTTTGAGTGCGTTGGCATGTTGGAGCCTAGGTGGCATGTTGGAGCCACCTTGGCATGTTCGACCCACCTTGGTATGTTTGAGCCTAGGTGGCATGTTGGAGTCTAGGTGGCATGTTAGAGCCACCTTGGCATGTTGGAGCCCGCATGGCATGTTTGAGCCACCTTGGCATGTTTTAGCCTAGGTGGCATGTTTTAGCCACCTTGGCATGTTGGAGCCCACATGGCATGTTTGAGCCACCTTGGCATGTTGGAGCCCATGTGGCATGTTGGAGTCTAGGTGGCATGTTTTGAGCCACCTTAGCATGTTGGAGCCTGGGTGGCATGTTCGAGCCACCTTGGCATATCGAGGAGCCTAGGTGGCATGTTTGAGCCGTGGCATGTTTGAGCCATCTTGGCATGTTGGAGCCTAGGTGGCATGTTGGCGCTCTAGCCTTTTAATTGAAAAACTAGGAGGAGATTAAATCCAAACCCCATTACGGCGGTTTTCTCGCCTACGTTTTTCAAAGCATTTGCTTTCGACCATGTCCCAAGTGCAGCGGACCAAAGCCCGACCTCCATAGCGTAAACCCTACAATAACCACGGCAAGGCCGCGGGGTTTATGTTTTGGAGGCCATACCCTAGCCAGATTGGACCAGGATCTTGCACAATGTCAAGAGGTAATGGGAGGCGTTGGCCTTGAAAAGGCGGAGCCCTAAAACCTTCGAAGTAGTTCGACCAAAGATGTCCTCTCTCGGAAGATCCACGGCCCACCGGACGGGCAACTTTCCCACCGGGCGTGATCGACTCGCCAGCGAACTTCGAAACATCGATATTACCATGGAGACCAAGTTTAGTAGGGCGAAGACCACCCCTACTCGAGGGAAGCGCCAAAGTAGCTCATGTCCAACACGTTAAGTAGTGAATTGGCCTTAGCGGAGGGTGCAGAATACTGCCATGTAGATGGTTCGTGTTTTTTTGCTGCAAAAAATGATGGGTGTAACTTGGTCCCTAGGGTAATTTCAGCATTTTTGGACGACATGGCTAAGTCAAATCCCCATTTGAAGCCTTACTATTTGCCCGAACGACAAAACACTTGGGTTTCTACGGTACTGACGGAGAACACTTTGCGGTTTGATATGTTCTCCGGGGACGGATCTTGAATTTTTTAACCTGCTCGAAGCAAGTTACTTGAATGGAGAATTCAGCGGGCCGGATAGGGAAACCGGGCTCCGGGAAGGCATGCATTGGCATTTGCCCTCCGGAGGAGCAGCGATAGGAAAGCACGCCTCGGTAAATCCAAACCCCATTTAAATTGGTTTCTATTGCTTCTTGTTTTCAAGCTGCGGCTTCTCAACCATGTCTCAAGTGCAATCGAATAAAACTCAACCTCCATAGCGTAAACCCTACAATAACCTAGCAACGCACAAGGTTTACGTTTTTGGAGGCCATACCAGTCAGATTGGACCGGGGATCTTGCACAATGTCATGAGGTAGTGGGAGGGCATTGACACGGAAGGCGGAGCCCTAAAACCTTCCAGAAGCGGTTCGACCCAAAAGGTCCTCTGGAAGGTCCTTGGCCCGCGGACGGGCAACTCTCCCACCTCGGGCGTGATGCGACTACGCCAACGGACTCGAAACATCGACATTACCACGGAGACCAAGTTTCGTGGGCAGAAGACCACCCCCGCTCGGGAAGCGCCAAAGTAGCTCATGTCCAACACGTTAAGTAGTGAATTGGCCTTAGCGGAGGGGTGAGAAATCACGCCATGTAGAGGGTTCGTGTTTCTTTTTGCTGCAAAAAATGACCGTGTAACTTGGTCCCTAGGGTAATTTCCGCTGTTTTGGGCGACATGGAAAGAAGTCAAATCTCCATTAGGAGCCTTTGTACTTGCCGAACGACAAAACACTTGGGTTTCTACACGATTCGATTGCGAGAACACTTTGCGGTTTCATATGTTCTCGGACAGATCTTGAATTTTTTAACTGCTTTCGAAGCAAGTTACTTGAATGGAGAATTCAGCGGTCGGATAGGGGAAACCGGACTCGGGGAAGGCATGCATTGGCATTTGCCCTCGGGAGGAGCACCGTAGGAAAGCACGCCTCGGTAAATCCAAACCCCATTTCGTCAGTTTCTATTGCTTCTTGTTTTCAACTGCAGCTTCTCAATCATGTCTCAAGTGCAACTGAATAAAACTCAACCTCCATAACATAAACCCTACAATAACCTAGCAACGCACAAGGTTTACGTTTTGGAGGCCATACCCTAGTCAGATTGGACCAGGATCTTGCACAATGTCATGAGGTAGTGGGAGGGCGTTGACACCAGAAGACGGAGCCCTAAAACCTTCCAGAAGCAGTTTGACCCAAAAGGTCCTCTCTGGAAGGTCCTTGGCCACGGACGGGCAACTCTCCCACCTCGGAACTGTGATCTGACTCTGCCAACGGACTCGAAACATCGACATTACCTTGGAGACCATGTTTCGTGGGCAGAAGACCACCCCTGCTCCAGGAAGCGCCAAAGTAGCTCATGTCCAACATGTTCGTAGTGAATTGGCCTTAGCGGAGGGTGCAGAATACTGCCATGTAGAGGGTTCGTGCTTCTTTTGCTGCAAAAACTGACCGTGTAACTTGGTCTCTAGGGTAATTTCGTTGTTTTGGACGACATGGCGAAGTCAAATCTCCATTCCGGAGCCTTTGTACTGCCCGAACGACAAAACACTTGGGGTTTCTACCACGCCGATTGCGGGGACACTTTTGCGGTTTGATATGTTCTTTGGGACAGATCTTGAATTTGTTTGAACACGCTTTCGAAGCAAGTTACTTGAATGGAGAATTCAATGGTGGGATAGGGAAACCGGCTCAGGAAGGGAGGCATTGGCATTTGCCCTCCCAGGGGAGCTTTGGTAGGAAAGCACGCCTCGTAAATCCAAACCCCATTTCGCCGGGTTTCTATTGCTTCTTGTTTTCAATCAGAAGCTTCTCGACCATGTCTCAAGTACAATCTGAATAAAACTTCGACCTCCATAACGTAAAACCCTACAATAACCTAGCAACGCCATACGGGGTTTACGTTTTGGAGGCCAAAACGTGGTCGACTTCTTTGATAACTAGGTGGACCATTTCTAAACATGCATGGGGAGCCATGAGAACTGAAATAATGAGTTTCGATCTATTAAGCCAATCCGAGTGACCCCAAACAATTTTGCTACTGCATAAGGGCTCTACACTTTTAATTGTAAAACTAGGAGGAGAATAAATCCAAACCCCATTCTTGCAATTTCTCTTGCCTGCCGTGTTTTCAAACTTGTTTGCTTCGACCATGTCCCAAGTCGCGGACGGACCATGTCCCTCCATAACGTAAACCCTACAATAACCTGGCAAGGCACAGGGTTTACGTTTTGGAGCCCACACCCTAGCCAGATTGGACCAGGACTTGCATAATGTCATGAGGTAGTGGGAGGGCGTTGATGCCAGAAGACGGAGCCCTAAAACCTTCCAGAAGCAGTTCGACCCAAAAGGTCCTCTCACGGAAGGTCCTTATTACCGGGCGGGCAACTCTCCCACCGGAGCTGTGATCGACTCGCCAAGCGGACTCGAAACATCGACATTACCCTGGAGACCAAGTTTCGTGGGCAGAAGACCACCCCTGCTCCAGGTCGTAGTGAATTGGCCTTAGCGGAGGGTGCAGAATACTGCCATGTAGAGGTTTTGTGTTTCTTTTGCTGCAAAACAATGACCGTGTAACTTGGTCCCTAGGGTAATTTCGATGTTTCGGACAACATGGCGAAGTCAAATCTCCATTCCGGAGCCTTTGTACTGCCCGAACAACAAAACACTTGGGTTTCTACGATTCATTGCGGAGGACACTTTGCGGTTTGATATGTTCTTAGTGCAAATCGTCTAAGTGCAATAAGTTATCTTGTTTTTCAAAGAACCATTGCATTCTTCGAAAGAACCATTGGATAAGATAAATTAGATACAATTAAAACCATTGGATGACGTGGATAACTATTGGATTGTCTATAGCGAACCTTAGTACCAACTAGATGTAGGCATGGTTTAATGGTGTTCCACTAATGATATCCAAAATGGGGGGATAATGTTAGGATATTGCATAGTCTTGCCATTTTATAATGCTTGGGGATTTGTTGCAATGGTCCTATTCCCCATAAACAATTACATCTCAAATTCTTAATGGTTTAAATTATACCAAGATGTAGGAACGGTTTAATGGTGTTCCACTAACGATATCCAAAATGGGGGAATAATGTTAGGATATTGCATGGTCTTGCCATTTTAATGCTTGGGGATTTGTTGCAATGGTCCTATCCTCCATAAAAAAAATACATGTCACAATTCTTAATGGTTTGTTATGCAAAAATGTAGGCGTGGTTTAATGGTCTTTCTCTAACAATATCCAAAATGTTAGGATATTGTTAGGATTTTGCGTGGTCCTATGACATTAATTCTTAGGGATTTGTTGCAGCGGTCCTGCACTCCCTCAAGGAATACAAATTAAATTCTTGATGGTTTTGTTATGCAAAAATAGGTGTTAAGTAATTGAAGTAGTTGAAGTAACTTGTCTTACATGGAATACTAGTATAAGGACATGTGATCGTGCACGTGCAGCAAATCGTGCACGGGTGAAAGCATGTTGTAGTGGAACAAAAACGTGCATTTTAGCACCATATTTTTGGGTGCTAAGTGTGGTGGGAACTACCGAATTTGTAGTGGGAGAGGGAGTTATTTTTTCAAAAATACACATGATTACTTATTCAAAATTTTGTCCTTTCAGTCTTATTCAGGCTTATTCAGCAACGTACACGATCATTTTCCCTCAAAAACTCTGATCACGCTCCCTTAATCCGGCAAGACCATTTCTGATTCTGAATTTTCATTTTCCCTCAAAAACTTCGATCACGCTCCCTTAATCCGCAAGACCATTTCGATTTCGGCAAGAAGATCGATCACGAAATGGCTCGATCATACCGGACTTGAATGCCACGGGATACACCTACAAGGAAATGTACGGGGCAAGAAAAGCATTACGCCACACAAGAAGAAATCGAGTCCGTTTGGGGACCGAAAGTATTAGAAAAATCCACTTAGGTGGGTTGCATTCTAGATTAAAGGGGGATGCCCATGATTCTCTCACATTGTTTAGAATATTGTTTTGTTTCATCATGCAGGGTTGAAGAATCGAGCAAGGAGAGGTATAATGAATATATGTGCCTTTACAAAAATCACAGGCAGTGAAGTGTGCACGGGGAGGCATGGCCTCACGGACTATGGTATTGCGTATTACCTTCACACAAAAGGAAAAGAAATAAACCGGGTTGCGTTCGGGCAACAAGTTAAGAGAAAAAGAGTTCAAGCCTCCGTCCCAACGAAGAGGAAGAATGCAAGCATTTCAAATAGTGAGGAAGCAGAGCAACATGCCACGAGATGATGCTTCCTCTCTTGAAATGACTAGGCCACAATTCAAGCCTCCTAAAGTCGGGTAAGAAGAATCTCGGGAAAATCAATCGAAAAAAATAGGTACTTTTCAACCCTCTTCTTCTCTCGAACCACCATATGATGCAATTTAATATTAGAACTGCTATTTTCCAAAGAAGATCTAGCAAGCTTGAACAATCGGTACACCACTTACTTCTTCATTTGGGGGTGTGTTGTAAGTTATGTGTAGGAAATTTGTCCGCTAGTTTCGAAGTTGTGGTGGATAATTTCAGTTCACATAGTATGTAGCTCCAAATGTGTTATAGGACAGTCATATGGTGCCAATTATATGTTAATAATGTAGTTTGTAGCATATGTAGTGTCACATATAGTACCAAACGTGGTACCTTTTCTGAATAGTGAATTGGCTTCCATATGTTTCTATACTTAGTGTCATATGTGATGTTAGATATGGTGATACTTGTGAATGGTGGATTGTCTGCCATATGTGGTGCCAACTGCTGCGCTAAATATTGCACCACGCTATCTGCCACATATGGGGTGGTGGATGCCCACGGATGTGGTGCCTTCTGTGCATTGTGGTGCCACATGTGGTGTCTAATGTGGCACCACTATGGATCCACATTTTGCACCACATGTGGTGTCTTTTGGCACCATTTGTGGTGCTTAAAATGGATTGCGATATGTGGTGCCTTGGGTGCATTTGTGGTGCCATATGTGGTGTGGCATGTGGCACCGTTTGGTGCCGCATGCCACACCACATGTGGTGAATATGACGCCATTTGTGGTGCAAAGTTTGTCATGATGGTATTTGTGGTGTGTAAAGTGGTGCCTGTTGTGTCATGTGGTACTAACCTTGGATTACTTTCCAGATGAATTCAACAGACACTCGGAGAATGGATCAACTCTACAAGATCAGAAGTGATTCAGTGTAAGGCAAGGTTGCAAACTTGTGATCAAAGCACTGCGGGTGCTACAAACGAAGGTTCAAGAACTTGAGTTCCGCATCGGAGAAGATGAATAAAGATTTAAAAAAAATGGGAAGGAATGATTAAGGATAAACCAAGTCGTGCAAGCGGTATTAGGGCTATATGCCAAGATGAGGTCGAAATGAAGGAACTATTACGAACTTGAGCAAACAAAAATCGAGGAGCTTAACTTTGTCGGCCAGGGGAAGCAGACAACAAAGATTGAAAGTGCCGGGAACCAAGGTTAGAGAGGTTTCCGTCTTTGCAAGGACCGTCTTCCTTTATTTGTCTTGGATCCACTACTTCGGACCTTGATAAGGCTGAAGATTATGGTAGTGGCTCGTCCCATTCTGTGGCAAGATCCTCCGGTGGATGGGGAAACCATTACCAACTTTGATTTTTGAATCAATCACCAATACCATCTTCCATGTCTTTCGGCCCTCTTGAGGTTCTGAAGTGCTTAGTATAATTGTATTCTCATTGACAAATTTATGCGTTCACTTTGCGTGGATTTGTAATCACCTGTTGCATTGAGAACTGGCTGTCATGAATTTTCTACAAAGATGGGTACAAGCCTTAGGTGTGAGTAGGGAGGATCAAAAAGCAACTTCAAGCCACCGAGGCACTTACAGTGAGCACTTATAGGTAGCTCGAAAAGCCGCAGTAAGAGGCTTATTGTCTCTAATTTGCCCCTAGGATGAGCTCACTGTGTGGCTAATTAGATAAAGAAGCGGTGAAACTTCAAAAGGGAGTAAGCCCGACATAAAACAAGATCTGGCTTAGTCTCTTTTTGCTTCTCCTATTTATTGTATCTAAAGTGCCCCCACGGGATGACATCGCTCATTTTAGGGGGACACTTTAGATATGGGGCAAAAGTATGCTGGTGGGTATCAAAAAAAAGGACTTAGATCACCACTCGATGTACTATTCTATCATAGTATTCCACTTGTTATTAATTGGAGTTGTTACATATTTCTATTGATTACCTAATTACCATGTGCTAGTACCAGTAACACCTTAAACAAGCTGCCATATGGGGTGCTATATGAGTCTTTGTCAAGATGTGTCCGGACGCCTGCTTTTGATACCCAGGGGATACTTTTGCCCATATATAAAAACAGGAACATCGTAAAGAGAGTAAAAAATTAGTTAAAAAAACCAAAGCATAGTTACAATCAATTGTGATTCAATTCCAGGTTTGCAGAGCATGGTGCCATTTACTAATTCAGGACTAACTGTTCATACTGGTGGCAATGACTATGTGAGTCCATCTAGCACACCAAAAAGGGAATTATTTTCTACCCTCAAAGGTAACCAAGTCTTGTTTGATGCAATTGGGATATGTAGCTTACTTCTTCATCCCTACTTTGTAGATATAGATGTACAATGTGGTGGAGCTTAGGGGGACAAGACACTCACACCCCTTCAAAAGCATTAATACCGAGATAGAAACTTCGGGCAAATCGAAGATGCATCAAAGTTACGGAAGCCCCGACAAATCGTAGATGTCAACATATCGGTAGGTGCATCAAGTCAAGCTCCAGAGGGTGCTTAACCGACAACAACCGCCGGATCAAGCGGATCCATTAAGTCATGCTCCACACCAATCGCCAAATCGCCAGATGCATCGGAGTTATGATCACGAACAAATCGTTTCGCGGAATGTAAGTCACAAGGTAACTTCCAACCTTTTGTGCCTGTCTTCTTTTTAATTTGACCCATATAGTTACCGAATCGTTAAATTTTTGCAGTTGGAAGTGTCTCGAGAGAATGTGCAAGAGCAGAATTCCAAGCAAAAGACACCTCAAGACATTCGGGCGCGAAGTTTCCATCCCTCGCTAATAGATGCCGGGCGAAGTTTCCGATACGCACCAAGAAATGCTTGGCAGAAGTTTCCGACCCCGCACCAACTCGTCCATGCAGAAGACTACAAGGTTAAGCCCAATCATTTTGTTTTTACTACAATGGAGTTCGGGTAGAAGCTATGACAAGAGTGAGTCCATATCCATCGCCAAAGAAGATGGTGTTAAGTTGATCACACTTAACGTAACCAAGTGGGTAATAACTAGACCAGGCTGGCCGAAGTTCATAGATTGGTGCGGTGAATTTTTCATATAGCACTTTGGTCCAACCTTGTGGGCTCAAAACTTGAGAGTCATAGTTAAGGGAGCATTGATGAAACACAAGGACACATTCAAGTTCATATGGAGTCGGGATCTTTGTACCAACACAAATTTATTTAACAAGAAAAAGCCAATTTTTTGAAGCACACAAAAAGGTCTACGGCAATTTCCGTGTTTCACAAAAGAGAACGTGCTTCTCATTGATGATGCTAGATACAAAGGGTACCTCAATGCGCCAAACACCATGATCTGTCCAACCATTTGGAGCCCCGGACAGAGTAGATGGCAATTTCCTCATGAATGATCTAAAGGTTTGGCTTCGGGGGTTGTGAAGCGGGAATGTGCAAAGTTATGTCGAAAGCAACAAAATGTCAATATGTTTGATAATCGAGAGTCAAATTTGTATTAATATGATGAAAAACATAGAACTAAAGCCTAGAAATAGTATTATTGTGTATATGATGTAACCTCTCTTGACTTTTTAATATAAACAAAGTTTTACTTCAATTGTTCATTTCTTGGCTATTTCAATGTTCCTCAAGGTTTTCAATGATCTTCCATTTGCTGAATGTAAACTTACACCACCAGCACGAGGACTGCAGTGTTAAGAGCACACATCCGACTAGAACACTTGCCATTTGAAGTGTTTAAAGGACAGCATGAACCTCTTGTGCTTGATCAAGAGGCAATCAGAATATTGGAGAAAAGTAGGGATTGGTTCAGTGACAGGATAGTCCATTTCTTCATGAGGTTAGTAATTTAATATAAACAGCTCAGATTTGAAGTCTTAGGTTTGTTTCTTAAATCATCTTGTTTTACCAGACCTTGGACTTTGGCGGTGTATGCACCAATTGCGCATCAAGCATGACATGGAGCAGAGGTTCCATTTCATGGATCCGCTCATTTACACATTATCTTGCCGAACGAGCTTGCTTCAAAGGACAAATTGTTGCACCCTCAACTTGCAATTTGAATGTACCATTACGCGACATATTATCAGAAAGACTGGACGGTGTATGTCATTGTAGGTCTTGGAGGTCAGCCCGGTTAAATGTCACCCCGGTGTGTACCATTTTGACAGCCTAGAAATGTACAAGGGCTCCGAGCTTTGTCATGAGTTTTGTTGAGGATGCAAACACAAAATTCCCAAGCACCATAAAAGCTGTGCCACAAGAAAATTACAAGTTCCCCACTTTCGGTCGATTGAGTGGTGTGGTCCTGCTATATGTGTCTTTGTAAAAAGAAAGTTGTGGCTCTGCAGAATCACGAGACTTGGACATACTATCCCAATGCAAGGTGAGTTAAGTAAATTTGAAGGTATTACTCATCCAATGAGGCCTGATATGTTTTTGTTGGGGGTGTACCAATTTCTAGCAATGTTTGTGGTGGACACCGCGAGAATGATGATTGATGTTGTGAAGCACGATTCTTTGTAGTAATGAAGTTTGAGGTTGATGAGATCAATAGATCTTTACTTGTAATCACATGTTTGTATTATTGTAAACCAAAGAGGTTATTCTTGTAACCTATTCTTTCATTGACACTCTAATGTACATTGTTGTATACTATTGTATACAATAGACTTTTGACGGGCTGACCGGTGGAGTTCAAATCTCGGAGCCGTGGAGTTCAAATCATGACAATGTGGTGTTACATTGCAAATGGTAAATTTGATGTATTCAAAGATTCATGTGGTGAACAATAGGTGGGTGTTACATGGCTAGGTGGCGTTTGATGTTTTGACTTTTCATTGACCAACATGTTTGGTGATGCAAATGGTGCATGTGGTGAATCATGAGGGTGCATTTGGTGAATCATGTGGTGAATCATGTGGTGCATCGTGGTGGCAAGCTTCGTGGCATGTTTGAGCCACCTTGGCATGTTGGGCCTAGGTGGCATATTTGAGCCACCTTGGCATGCTTGAGCCTTTACATGACCTTTGTTACATGTTTGACTTTCATTGACCAACATGTTTGGTGATGCAAATGGTGCATGTGGTGAATCATGTGGTGCATTTGGTGAATAACTTTATTTTATGGCAAATCTTTGATATTTTTGGTAGGTGTTGCGACTTGGTTGTGGTGTCTAAGGTCAAAGGCTAAGCGTGACTATTTTTTAGCACCTTAAAAGCATGGGGCATGATTGAAAACCCACATGCAAGTCTTCCAAGGTACATGTGTCTTCATATATGCTTCTCTAGATATTTTTTGAGATAATGCAACATGGAAAAATGCGATCGGACAAAGATTGGCATTTTTAAGCATTTTTACGATCCTTGGCGGCATAGGAGCTATAGATTATGGTATGAGAATCCATGGCAGGTTGAAAAAAGAGGGCTTCAAGTAGGCTGTAATGCTTGGAAGCATTCATGTTGATATGTACACTACCTAGGAGATGCATGCAACCCACATGCAACATGGAAAAGGAGGCGAGAACCATGGGAAATCCAAAGGGCCAATTTTTTGAAGTCAAAGGTGCGGATTAGGTCAATTCCACGTTTTGGAAAGAAGGTGAGCGGAAATGGAAGGGAGCAGCCCAGGAAATGGAAGGGAAGCAGGGAGATGGAAGGGTTTGAAGAGAAGGAGAAAGGTCGTGGAGGTTTTTTAAGGCAGATTTTGAGAAGGAAAAAGACCCGGTCGTTTAGGAGGAGGGGAAAGCTGCTTGACTGAGAGGTCAGATGGGGAAGAGAACTTGAAGAATAGAAGAAAGGTGCGTAATGTTTTTCTTTTGCAAGAAATTTAGTAGATGAATAATTGTGTGGGAAGATAAGCATAACTATTGTCTTGATTATGTTTGTGAGGTGAATGGCATTATTAATTGAAAAGAGTTTTCACAATTTTAAAGTGGATGTGAATGGATTCAAGTACATGCCATTGTGGATAGGCTGCAAAAAAATGAAATTTATTCTCACGAAAAAAAATGTTCTAGCGAGGCTGAAATTGTGTCAATTAATTCTATTGAATGTTGATCATCGGTGTCTTGCTTTTTCTTTCCATCATAGGCATTAAGTTTGAACTGTGGTGGCATTAACAATCGATATCTATGGGCAATGTTCTATTTTGTTTAAATGTTGTGTGATAAAATGTGTAAGTTGCTGATTTGTGCTTAGAAAAAATTCTGAGTTTGAGTTCTAAAAGTACTCCGGGGCACAAGTATTCATCGGATCTGTTTTTGTTATTGTATATTGTCTAAAGAGGAGTATTTCAATTTGTGCACTTGCGAGGAAACAGCGATCATATTGACCACCATCTTTTACCTTTAGCTTTGCCCATTAGACTCGTGTTGTTGGCTTGGGTTTCGTGCCCTTGTTGACATATTTTTGGGGGCATTAGAATCATTGGGCAATCGCTTATAGGTTACTAATCTTTGGTGAATGAATTTTACAACAAGAGAAAAAGTGAAGAGATTAAGAGACTTCAACAAGAGGCCCGGAATTTGAGAGCAAAGGAAAGAAAGAAAGAAGTGCATTGAAGGAAAAATTATGGAGATCTTTAGAGCATCCTCCATTAGTAGTTAAGCGACACACAAGTGTGAGATTGCATCGATTTTGGTACACCAAGTCACGAGAGCAAGCAACTGGAGGTAGAGTTTAATATTGACTTAGAGCCTAGTCGTTGTGTTCTATTTCTTTACCCACTATATCGGAACCAATAAATACTAGCATGGCGGTGCTATGAAAATGAGATACCCAAAATTTTACGCCTTAGGAGGTATAGGTATTTGATTCACATGTGCGGCATTTTTGACCATAAGTGAGGCGAACGGGGGAGGATAGCAGCGGCTGGCGATTCTGGCTATTTCCACAACTTTACAAGATGGTGCGGTAGAGTGGTAGTCTGAGCAGCTAAGGATGTTACACCATTAAGTAAGTTGGGATGAGCTAAGGAAGGGGTTTTTAAATGCATTCGAGGCCCGTAGGTTTTAGCAAAGGGTGAGTGATGAATTAAATTATATCAAACTCTTACACGGAGAAAGTTTGCAAAGTTATGTCATTCGATTTAGGAGATTGGTGGCAAAAGAAAGATCCCACGCCTTGCGGAGGGATCAAGTAAGGTATTTTACTAATGGACTGCCCTCGACATTGGTTTTTACAAAGGGGCAGACTCAAGTACTTTAAGCAGCCATTATGATAGCATCAAGTTGGGAGCAAGCGAAAATTGGAATGGCGTTATTATCATCGAGAATGGCTCTACCATCCGTGTTGGGAGGAGTGGCACCGGTTGTTGCTTAATTTGCACCAATGTTTCCATCTATAACAGAGGTAAATCCAAGCTCGTCAATATGCCTTTTAATATGTTCCCTTACGCTATGGGTACTTTGGACTCTGACAAAACACAAGCGAGGAGCCTCTATTATGCCTCGACCCGGCTATGCCAATGGCGGGACTGAACTATCGGTGGATGCCAAAATTGCTAAAGTCAAGGAGGATTTAGTTGAAACTCGACCAAGCAAATGGCGGAATTGCAGTTAAATTGGGTGAAGGGGCTAGAATCTAAGCCTCAAATTTCTAAGGAAAGGTCAAACATGTGGTGCATTAAATGCAAGGGTTATGGCCACCTTCAAGCGAATGTCCAACGCTGTGATTTTAAACTTCTTTGGTTTCAGACCTCCTCCTTTGTGAGCGTGGGAAAACCAACCATAGGACGGAGGAGTGTTTTCATTTCGTCGAGGGAATGGGAATTGGGTTGACAAGACCCCAAACTCAAGTCGTTACCTCTCCTCAATATTAGGGTATCAAGCACAACCCGATGTATGATCTTTCTTTGTCTACAACTGCAATACCACAACCTATTAGTAGAGATCCTAGGCCCCGTACTTAGAAGAGGACCTCCTCAATGCTATAGGTGTGGAGAACTAGGGCATATTGCAACTCCTTTGTCCAAACCCCTGTAAAACCGGTGGGCTATCAGCCTATATGTGGTATTTGTCAAACCCAAGGTCTACATACACAAGATAATTGCCCTCATAGGCTACCACCCGGTGAAAGAAAAATGTAGAATATAAAGGGAAGGAGCCAATAATAGACGAGGGGGGCAGTTTTGTTACTAACCCGGAAGCATCGACATATCAAGTGGAACTAGAAGACAAGCTTGGGAGCGAAGAAATAAAGCGGAGGACTTCAATGGGGTTGTCTCAAAAGCGACATGTACATCGAGGGATTCAAGCTACAGTGCAAATTGAATCGCAGTGATGGAAAATCGGGAGGAGGACTTAGATACTCAAATATTGTTTGAGAATGAGGAGGATCTGCCTCAACCCTAGCGTGGTCTGCGTGAATCATCGGCGGCGAGTTGTCCGTGCCAAAAGAAACATGTGAGTAGAGAGAAGAAACATAAGTTTAAAAGAGTGTTAAATGCGGAACAAGAGAAACCATATGATATCCTTACTGATTTAGATAGCGGCAGCCTTCTATTACTTTTGGTCAATTATTTGGAGCTTGTAGAGTTGTAGGAAGGTGTTAATGGCGGCTATGAAGCGCATAAAGGAAGTAGGTAGTTAGTGCAGCTTGGCCTATAATTCTTTGATATGAGTTCTCCCTGTTTAGATCACGAGAAATTAATGAGCAACTAATTTGTAATTGTACCATTGATGGCGAATTGGGAGTTAATATTATGCGGAATCAATGTTGAAAAGTTGGGATTATGGAACCTACTCGGTGCACTTTGTAGTAAGGATGGCTGACCAAAGAAGAGTAAAACCACTTTGGGAATGCGTTTGGGAATAAAAACTAAAATAGCTGGTATTACTTTCTTTGTTGATTATGTAGTCTCTTGCGGATGGCGCATGGCGATTTCACTTATCCCTTATTGTTAGGTAGGCCATGGTTATTGCAAGCTCGTGCCAAACATGGTCAACGAGGGTACTTGCACATTGGAGATGGTAACTTTTACATTAAAATTCAGGTACACCTTAAGCCAAAACCAACAGAAGATGACCATGGAAGTAGTCACGAGTTCTTGGAAGGAGAGGAGGAGGCGTATGTCGGATCCTAGCGATTATGGGCAGCACTAATGCGGATAGAAAATGAAGGTTATGATAAATTATTAATACCTCCATATAGGGATGATACCTCTCTAGCGTGGCGTGAGAAGAATGGATGAATTTACCAATGGAGGTGGAAAACGTGTGAGGCTATTCTGATGCAGAGCAAACATTGGAAGATATTATGGAAAGGAGAAGATTACCCATCTCATTTTTCAAGGTATGAAATTTCAAAGTCAAAGTTGAGAGAAGTACACACCAAATCAGTTAAGTGGAGAGTGTCAAGAAATGCTTAGACTACCAACCTTGCAAGAGGTGAACCTAGGGACATTGGAAGTGCAAAAGGCTGTTAAAATTGGAGCTCAACTAGTTGGTGAAGAGCGTGAGCTCTATATGCATCTTACGGAGGAATATCGAGACATATTTGCATGGTCGTATCAAGATCTTAGAGGTATTTCTCTGAATTATGTTTGCATAGAATAGTATTGAAAGAAGATGCGGACACACGTGAGACAAAGACCTATAAGATGAACCCACATTATTCAAACCTTGTTAAGCAAGAAATTGACAATATGGTTGATCTTTGGGTTTATTGTTCGAGTCGATAATAGCGAGTGGTTATCCCCAATTGTTATTGTGCCCAAAAAAATTTAAGTTTTTGCGGGTTTGTGTGGATTATAGAAGCTTGAATGCGATCACTATTAAGGATGGGTTCCCTGTTCCTTTTCTGATTACATTTTAGATTTGGTGGCGGGGCATGAGTTATACTCATTTCTAGATGGATTTTAGGGTTATAACCCGGGTTAGTATCGATCAAGGGACATGGGAAAAACTACTTTTATTCTGAGAATGGGGATGTTTCATGTATCGTGTAATGCCTTTCGGGTTGTACAGCGCCCTGCGACATTTCAGCGTGTTGTGGACGGTGACTTTTAAGGAATATCTTAAGGAGTTCATGGAAACATTTTTGGATGATTTTTTTTTTTTATACAGATCCTAACTCCACAGATCTTGCTTGAAAATGTTTTTTGCCGCGATGCGTCAATATGGTATTTCCCTTAATCCTTTAAAATGTGCTTTGGTACGTAACTCATGGCATTTTATTAGGGGCGTATTGTATCCGAGAGAGGGGCTTGGCTATAGATCCGGCTAAGGTGGGTGTTATCTTAGCATTAGAACCTCCTAGAGCGTGAAGCAACTTCAAGCATTTTTTGGGCCATGTAGGATACCATGAAGATTTATCAGGCATTATCTCGAGGATAAAGTAGTACCATTGACATCCCTTTTTGAAGCAAGGTATTGAATATAAGTGGATTTATTTGCATGTGAAGATGCTTTTAATGCTTTAAAAGATGCTCTTATACGGCGCCTATTCTAAAATTTCAAAGCTGGAACATTGAGTTCCATATACATGTAGATGCATCTGGATTAGCCATTGGCGACATACTAACTCAAATGCGGGGAAGATGGATGGGACCATCAATATATTACATAAGTCGGCGACTTTCAAAGGCGAGAACAAAATTACTCTACTACGGAGAGAAGGCTTAGGGATGATTTATTACGTCCGGAAATATCGTCATTACCTTTTAGGTAAAAATTTGTTTTTCTTTGTTGATCATCAAGCCTTAAAATATCTTATTTTGAAGCCTTGTCGAGCGATTCGTGTGGCAAGATGGTTGCTCATCTTGCAAAGTTCCAATTCGTGTTGTTGTGGCCAGGGCAAGTCACATTTTCTTTGCAGACCATTTATCAAAAATTGTAGATGTAGAAGCGAGAAAAGGGGTGGGCGATGATGCACTTTGATACAAATTTGTTCTTTATTACGACAATTTCGATTGGTATTGTGAGATTGCAGATTTTTTAGCCACGGGGGAGTTTTACGAAGATATGAAGCACGAGGCATAAAAGGTTAGTTATGCAAATTAGGACATTTACTCTTTTAGCGGGTACTTTATATAAAATTGGGAAGGATGATGTCTTTGCTAGATGTGTGTTCTCCCATGAAGTACCAACTATAATAGCTTCTTGCCATGATGCACCCGGGAGGACATTTTGCTCTGAGAAATTACAGCGAGGAAGGTTCTTCAAGCGGGTTATTGGTGGCCTACATTGTACAAGGATGTTTTGACTACGTGAAGAAATGCGATCCTTGCCAAAGAATAGGAAGACCCTGAGGGAGAGACTTTATGCCCTTAAATCCCATACTTCCCATATTACCCTTGAGAAGTGGGGCATCGATTTTGTAGGCCCAATAAATCCTCTGCATGGCGGACTAGGAATGAATATATTTTGGTATGTCAGATTATGTAACAAAGTGGGCGGCGAAGGCTTTGAGGTATGATAATGCGGCAAGTGTGGCTTCTTTCTTGTATGAAAATGTGATTATCGATTTGGGTGCCCCATCGAGTTGGTCAGTGACAGAGTGGGCGTCATTTCTTGAATGAGGTAATTTGCTGCATTATGAAAGGTATGGCATATCCCATAGGAAATCTACTCCTTACCATCCACAAGCAAGCGAGGTAGAAAGGGCGAATAAGACCACGTGCAACATTATTACTAAAATATGTAATGCTAACTAGGCTGATTGGGATAAGAGGCTACTAGATGCTTTGTGGGCCTATCGAATTGCATACAAGGTAACAACAAGAGCCACACCATTTATGCTTGTATATGGGCAGAAGCCATTTACCAATAAATTGGAAATACCTTCATTAAGAGTTGCGGATCAAAAGCTTAGCGAAGCAGAACACTGAAGGTAAGGGTTGAAACAGGTTAGGGAAGATTGGATGAGGTTAGTCTTCATTGCTTTTATGGCAAGAAAGCCTTACAAAGTCGAAAAAAAAAAATGGTATGATAGGCATATTAGGTTCAAGGAATTTGTGAGAATGATCTTGTGTTGCTTTATGATAGTAAGCATTGAAGCGGCGGAAAACTAAGGATCGTTGAATTTGGACCTTACCAAATGGCAGATTTTGTCTAATGGATTGCATGTAGTCTTGCGGGATTTGGCGGGTTATGAGCTTCCTACGAATTAATGGCTCAGGCTTAAGTTATATCATCATAAAGCGTATTGGAACCTCTTCCCAATGGTACGTAAGTAATAACTACTTGTTTTTCTAGCTTACTGCTACATAGACTAATAGAGTTAATTTAGGTTAGAAGGTGTGTAATTAAGCGTTAGAAATGGGGCCATAATCTAGGTTCTTAGAATAGTCACATTGATAAATAAAAATCTAAAATTAAAATCAAAAAAATTAAAATTGCTTTTTGTTTTACTTTATTAATTACATTAGATTGCATTTATAGCATGAGTTACGGGACTTACGATGGGGACTAATGCTTTTCAATAAGTTGAGCTGAAATTGGTTTGCAACATGGAGTTTTGTTAAAGTGTTGTTTGCATGGAGATGAAAGGAGCTGCCATCACGAGACGAAATTACGGGTTTTATCCTTCCACCCTAGCATTATCGGTCAAAATTCACGTTGGAATTCTTTATCATTATCTCCCATTTTAATATTCTTTAAAATGTCAAATTTTGGATCAAATGTTGTAGCCATTGACAAAAGTTGCACCACGATAAGGATTTGGTTGTGGTTGGATTAACATGGGAGCTGTCATTTTAATCTTTGTGATTATTCTTAAGCGAGAGGACATTATTTGGTTTTAAAGTTGCTTATGGTTTGTGATAAACTAGTGGCTTGACAAAAAATCTGCCGATTAATACTCTTAGACCTCCACGGGTTATGTCTTTGTTGAGAGTGTTAATAATGCTTTCGTGTTGAGAAGAAGAACATGTGATGAAAGTACTGAAATTACAACTTAAAATGTAGCGAGAACTTTCTATAATTTGGAGCCCAGGGGCTTGAGTGAAGAAAGACGGTGGTTAATTTTGGAAGGGGAGCCCTCTCTTTTTAGGTCCATATCCCCACATGCGACACTAAGTCTTTGGTTAAAATAAATTATGATGATGGCTAGATGGTTAGACTCTTGGGGTTCATATCCCATTGGCACTATTGGTACTTAGAGTTAAGCCTCACTAGGGATGCAATGTGGTTAAGTTCTAGAACCTAAATCCCACATGCAATTCCTAGGTGGACCACTCCTCTTGATTATAAAAAATCTGAAATGGGTATAGCAGAGAAAGTGATAAAGGAAGAAAAGGAGAAGGATGGAAGTGAGCTCGTTATAGCGGTTACAACCATAGAAATTTTGAGATACTGGCGATTATAGTGCGGTCTAAGTTTATCCACGAGCATCATAGAGGCTAACCGGGGATGATCTTTGCTTACTAATAATGATGGTGTTAAAATTGTCATAGTAGCATTGAGATTCAAGTGCGGTCAAGTTTTATCATATTGTGCTTTTTATTTGGCTTAGCATTTGATTACTAGCGCGCATTTGAAGAATGATTGCATACCATTGCATGCATATGTGCTTTTTAATTAGCGCATTGATCATCATTTAAGGTTCATGCATGTATCTGAGGGGACTAAAAGTTGAGTTATGTTCTTTGCCATTTGGTTAGAGATTTAATTGGGGATCGTCTTGGTGATGGAGGCATTTGAAGAAGTCCCTCGGGGACGAGGAACCATTTGTATGGGGGATAATGTTGTGCGGTCAAAGCATTGCGCCAACAGACTTTTTAACAAAGTCATCATAAAAGATGGTGTTGTGGCGTTCCTATGCATTCAAATGGAGAAGAACTTTATTTTTATGGCAAATCTTTGATATTTTTGGTGGTGTTGCCGGCTTGGTTGTGGTGTCTAAGGTCAAAGGCTAAGCGTGACTAATTTTAGCTTTGTAAAGCATGTGGCATGATTGAAAACCCACAAGAGGTACATGTGCTTCATATATGCTCTAGATATTTTTGAGATAATGCAACATGGAAAAATGCGGTCAGGACAAATTAGCATTTTTAAGCATTTTACGATCCTTGGCGACATAGGAGCTATAGATTATGGTATGAGAATCCATGGCAGGTTGAAAAAAAGGGCTTCAAGTAGCTGTAATGCTTGGAAGCATTCATGTTGATATGTACTACCTAGGAGATGCATGCAACCCACATGCAACATGGAAAAAAAGCGAGAACCATGGGAAATCAAAGGGCCAATTTTTGAAGTCAAAGGTGCGGATTAGGTCAATTCCGTTTTTTTGGAAGAGAAGGTGAGCGAAATGGAAGGAAGAGCGCGGAGGAAATGGAAGGAAGCGGTAGATTTGGTGCGGAGAAGAGAGAGAAGAAAGGTCGTGGAGGTTTTTAAAAGGCGATTTTGAGAAGGAAAAAAGACCAAGTCGTTTTAGGAGGAGGGAAGGCTACCCGACTGAGAGGTCGATGGGAAAGAACTTGAAGAATAGAGAAAGAAGGTCTGTAATGTTTTCTTTATTTGCAGAGAAATTTAGTAGATGAATATTTGTGTGGGAAGATAAGCATAACTATTGTCTTGATTATGTTTGTGAACTGAATGGCATTATTAATTGAAAAGAGTTTTCACAATTTTAAAGTGGATGTGAATGGATTCAAGTACATACCCTGTGGATAGGCTGCAAAAATGAAATTTATTCTCTGAAAAAATGTTCTAGCGGTTGAAATTGTGTCAATTAATTCTATTGAATGTTGATCATCGGTGTCTTGCTTTTTCTTTCCATCATAGGCATTAAGTTTGAGCTGTGGTGGCATTAACAATCCTGATATCTATGGGCAATGTTCTATTTTGTTTTTAAATGTTGTGTGATAAAAATGTGTAAGTTCTTGATTTGTGCTTAGAAAAAGTTGAGTTTGATACTCTAGCAACAAGTAGATCATATGGGACCAAAAAAGCGAATGCTAGAATGCCCCTACACCTTGCTAAAATTACCAAAATGCCCAAAAAGGGAGTTATTGGCTACAATGGCAACGACGTTTTCTATGGCCAGGAGAACGAACAAGTGCCTTCACAAAACATACAGGTGGGAGCAAGATGCTTCCCGTTTGAAGCAAGATCATCCGAATTGTTCTTGAATTTTTCAAAGCTACTGATACAAGATAAGAAGTAATTATTGAATAATAACTCAAAGGAGCATAACTTGTGAATTCCAACTCGATTTAGGCAATTAGGTCTCTTTGGAACCCTCTTATCCTAGTCTACAATGTTGTGAAGACAAGTTTTGAATTTGAGGAGCCAGAAAAGTAATATTGCCAAAAGTTACCAAATATGCCTCGAAGTTGGAGGGCACTCTAACTATTCTAGAAAAAAAAAGTAGAAAAGTAAAACGCTCATGGTTTGAGATTGTTTGATGAGTCTGAGAAATTTCTGGTCCCTAAATTTCTGGAAAATTCTCGTGTGTGAGTGGTAATAATGGTCCATAAATTCTTTGAGATAATCCAGTATGTCATTGGTAATGATACCAAGATGGAGAAGTTGGGTATCGATCCCAATGCCTCTAGCATGCAAAGTTTAGCTCTACCATCGAGCTACAACCCCATAATAACACTATAGCTCCTTAGAACCCTCTATTAGCAATCGTGCATATGAGATAGAAGCCGATAAGTTAGCAAGTATTGCTAAATAATTATTTAAATTCAATTTAAGGTTGTTTCTTTGGTGAGTCTTTTATATCGCTATTTAACAATGTTATTAATTAAATTTCAATTCGAGGTCATTTCTGGTGAATCTTTTATATCTCTATTTAACAACGATGCACAAAAACAATGGAGAAGTTGGGTATCGATCCCAATGCCTCTCGCATGCGAAGCGAGCGCTCTACCATCTGAGCTACAACCCCATAATAGACTTTTCGCTTTTTAAAGCCCCCCTAATACTAGATCCTGTATACAGATAGAAAGGCGTTGCTGAATTGGAGTTAAAGAGCACTTGGAGTGTCACTCTCTTGCTAGAGATCGAGGGCATTTGGAATGTAACATGAGTGTTCTACTTGCTTGAATCATCGAGTGTAACACAAAAATTACGAGAAGTGCTTCTCATTTTGGCGCACAAAATTGAACCCAACGTGAATCGAACACGCAACCTTTCGATCTGGAGAGTCGACGCTACCATTGCGCCATGGATCCTAAGACACGACCAAGATTATCAAAAGTACTCTAGCAACAAGTAGATCATAGGAAAAAGCCAGAATGCCCCTACACCTTGCTAAAATTACCAAAATGCCCAAAAAGGGAGTTATTGGCTACAATGGCAACGACGTTTTTCTATGGCGGAGGAGAACGAACAAGTGCCTTCACAAAACATACAGGTGGGAGCAAGATGCTTCCCGTTTGAAGCAAGATCATCCGAATTGTTCTTGAATTTTTCAAGCTCTGATCACAGTTAAGAAGTAATTATTGAATAATAACTCAAAGGAGCATAACTTGTGAATTCCAACTCCGATTTAGGCAATTAGGTCTCTTTGGAACCCTCTTATCCTAGTCTACAATGTTGTGAAGACAAGTTTTGAATTTGAGGAGCGAGAAAAGTAATATTGCCAAAAGTTACCAAATATGCCTCGAAGTTGGAGGGCACTCTAACTATTCTAGAAAAAAAAAAAGTAGAAAAGTAAAACGCTCATGGTTTGAGATTGTTTGATGAGTCCGAGAAATTTTCTGGTCCCTAAATTTTTGGAAAATTCTCGTGTGTGAGTGGTAATAATGGTCCATAAATTCTTTGAGATAATCCAGTATGTCATTGGTAATGATACCAAGATGGAGAAGTTGGGTATCGATCCCAATGCCTCTCGCATGCGAAGCGAGCGCTCTACCATCTGAGCTACAACCCCATAATAACACTATAGCTCCTTAGAACCCTCTATTAGCAATCGCATATACAGATAGAAGCCAGTAAGTTAGCAAGTATTGCTAAATAATTATTTAAATTCCAATTTAAGGTTGTTTGCTGGTGAGTCTTTTATATCGCTATTTAACAATGTTATTAATTAAATTTCAATTCGAGGTCATTTCCTGGTGAATCTTTTATATCTCTATTTAACAACGATGCACAAAAACAATGGAGAAGTTGGGTATCGATCCCAATGCCTCTCGCATGCAAAGCGAGCGCTCTACCATCTGAGCTACAACCCCATAATAGACTTTTCGCTTTTTAAAGCCCCCCTAATACTAGATCCTGTATACAGATAGAAAGGCGTTGCTGAATTGGAGTTAAAGAGCACTTGGAGTGTCACTCTCTTGCTAGAGATCGAGGGCATTTGGAATGTAACATGAGTGTTCTACTTGCTTGAATCATCTGAGTGTAACAACGAGAAGTGCTTCTCATTTTGGCGCACAAAATTGAACCCAACGTGAATCGAACACGCAACCTTCGATCCGAGTCGAGAACGCTACCATTGCGCCATGGATCCGGCACGACCAAGATTATCAAAAGTACTCTAGCAACAAGTAGATCATAGGAAAAAAGCCAGAATGCCCCTACACCTTGCTAAAATTACCAAAATGCCCAAAAAGGGAGTTATTGGCTACAATGGCAACGACGTTTTCTATGGCCAGGAGAACGAACAAGTGCCTTCACAAAACATACAGGTGGGAGCAAGATGCTTCCCGTTTGAAGCAAGATCATCCGAATTGTTCTTGAATTTTTTCAAGCTCTGATATCGTTAAGAAGTAATTATTGAATAATAACTCAAAGGAGCATAACTTGTGAATTCCAACTCCGATTTAGATGCGAATTCGGTCTCTTTGGAACCCTCTTATCCTAGTCTACAATGTTGTGAAGACAAGTTTTGAATTTGAGGAGCCAGAAAAGTAATATTGCCAAAAGTTACCAAATATGCCTCGAAGTTGGAGGGCACTCTAACTATTCTAGAAAAAAAAAAGTAGAAAAGTAAAACGCTCATGGTTTGAGATTGTTTGATGAGTCTGAGAAATTTCGGTCCCTAAATTTACGGAAAATTCTCGTGTGTGAGTGGTAATAATGGTCCATAAATTCTTTGAGATAATCCGATTATGTCATTGGTAATGATACCAAGATGGAGAAGTTGGGTATCGATCCCAATGCCCTCTGATTAGGTTTGCTAGAAAAGCTTAGCTCTACCATCGAGCTACAACCCCCATAATAACACTATAGCTCCTTAGAACCCTCTATTAGCAATCGCGATATACTGAGATAGAAGCCGTAAGTTAGCAAGTATTGCTAAATAATTATTTAAATTCCAATTTAAGGTTGTTTCTTTGGTGAGTCTTTTATATCGCTATTTAACAATGTTATTAATTAAATTTCAATTCGAGGTCATTTCACGGTGAATCTTTTATATCTCTATTTAACAACGATGCACAAAAACAATGGAGAAGTTGGGTATCGATCCCAATGCCTCTCGATGCAAAGCGAAGCTCTACCATCGAGCTACAACCCCATAATAGACTTTTTCGCTTTTTAAAGCCCCCTAATACTAGATCCTGTGATCTGAGATAGAAAGGCGTTGCTGAATTGGAGTTAAAGAGCACTTGGAGTGTCACTCTCTTGCTAGAGATCGAGGGCATTTGGAATGTAACATGAGTGTTCTACTTGCTTGAATCATCTGAGTGTAACACAAAAATTACGAGAAGTGCTTCTCATTTTGGCGCACAAAATTGAACCCAACGTGAATCGAACACGCAACCTTTGATGACCGAGTCGACGCTACCATTGCGCCATGGATCCGGCACGACCAAGATTATCAAAAGTACTCTAGCAACAAGTAGATCATAGGAAAAAAGCCAGAATGCCCCTACACCTTGCTAAAATTACCAAAATGCCCAAAAAGGGAGTTATTGGCTACAATGGCAACGACGTTTTCTATGGCGGGAGAACGAACAAGTGCCTTCACAAAACATATGTGGTGGGAGCAAGATGCTTCCCGTTTGAAGCAAGATCATCCGAATTGTTCTTGAATTTTTTCAAGCTACAAGCACGATTAAGAAGTAATTATTGAATAATAACTCAAAGGAGCATAACTTGTGAATTCCAACTCCGATTTAGACGAATTCGGTCTCTTTGGAACCCTCTTATCCTAGTCTACAATGTTGTGAAGACAAGTTTTGAATTTGAGGAGCCAGAAAAGTAATATTGCCAAAAGTTACCAAATATGCCTCGAAGTTGGAGGGCACTCTAACTATTCTAGAAAAAAAAAGTAGAAAAGTAAAACGCTCATGGTTTGAGATTGTTTGATGAGTCTGAGAAATTTCTGGTCCCTAAATTTCTGGAAAATTCTCGTGTGTGAGTGGTAATAATGGTCCATAAATTCTTTGAGATAATCCAGTATGTCATTGGTAATGATACCAAGATGGAGAAGTTGGGTATCGATCCCAATGCCTCTAAGCATCTTAAGCGAAGCTCTACCATCCGAGCTACAACCCCCATAATAACACTATAGCTCCTTAGAACCCTCTATTAGCAATCGCATATACAGATAGAAGCCAGTAAGTTAGCAAGTATTGCTAAATAATTATTTAAATTCCAATTTAAGGTTGTTTGCTGGTGAGTCTTTTATATCGCTATTTAACAATGTTATTATTTAAATTTCAATTCGAGGTCATTTCCTGGTGAATCTTTTATATCTCTATTTAACAACGATGCACAAAAACAATGGAGAAGTTGGGTATCGATCCCAATGCCTCTCGCATGCAAAGCGAGCGCTCTACCATCTGAGCTACAACTCCATAATAGACTTTTCGCTTTTTAAAGCCCCCTTAATACTAGATCTTGTATACATACAGATAGAAAGGCATTGCTGAGTTGGAGTTAAAGAGCACTTGGAGTGTCACTCTCTGTGCTAGAGATCGAGGGCATTTGGAATGTAACATGAGTGTTCTACTTGCTTGAATCATCTGATTAACACAAAAAATTACGAGAAGTGCTTCTCATTTTGGCGCACAAAATTGAACCCAACGTGAATCGAACACGCAACCTTCTGATCTGGAGTCAGACGCGCTACCATTGCGCCATGGATCCAACACGACCAAGATGATCAAAAGTACTCTAGCAACAAGTAGATCATAGGAAAAAAGCCAGAATGCCCCTACACCTTGCTAAAATTACCAAAATGCCCAAAAAGGGAGTTATTGGCTACAATGGCAACGACGTTTTCTATGGCCAGGAGAACGAACAAGTGCCTTCACAAAACATACAGGTGGGAGCAAGATGCTTCCCGTTTGAAGCAAGATCATCCGAATTGTTCTTGAATTTTTCAAGCTACAGTACCGTTAAGAAGTAATTATTGAATAATAACTCAAAGGAGCATAACTTGTGAATTCCAACTCCGATTTAGACGAATTCGGTCTCTTTGGAACCCTCTTATCCTAGTCTACAATGTTGTGAAGACAAGTTTTGAATTTGAGGAGCCAGAAAAGTAATATTGCCAAAAGTTACCAAATATGCCTCGAAGTTGGAGGGCACTCTAACTATTCTAGAAAAAAAAAGTAGAAAAGTAAAACGCTCATGGTTTGAGATTGTTTGATGAGTCTGAGAAATTTCTGGTCCCTAAATTTCTGGAAAATTCTCGTGTGTGAGTGGTAATAATGGTCCATAAATTCTTTGAGATAATCCAGTATGTCATTGGTAATGATACCAAGATGGAGAAGTTGGGTATCGATCCCAATGCCTCTCGCATGCAAAGCGAGCGCTCTACCATCTGAGCTACAACCCCATAATAACACTATAGCTCCTTAGAACCCTCTATTAGCAATCGCATATACAGATAGAAGCCAGTAAGTTAGCAAGTATTGCTAAATAATTATTTAAATTCCAATTTAAGGTTGTTTCTTTGGTGAGTCTTTTTATATCGCTATTTAACAATGTTATTAATTAAATTTCAATTCGAGGTCATTTCCGGTGAATCTTTTATATCTCTATTTAACAACGATGCACAAAAACAATGGAGAAGTTGGGTATCGATCCCAATGCCTCTGCAAATGCAATGCAAAGCGAAGCTCTACCATCCGAGCTACAACCCCATAATAGACTTTTCGCTTTTTAAAGCCCCTAATACTAGATCCTCGTGATACAGATATCTTGCTGAATAGAAAGTTCTTTGAATTGGAGTTAAAGAGCACTTGGAGTGTCACTCTCATTGTTGCTAGAGATCGAGGGCATTTGGAATGTAACATGAGTGTTCTACTTGCTTGAATCATCCGAGTGTAAACAAAAATTACGAGAAGTGCTTCTCATTTTGGGCACAAAATTGAACCCAACGTGAATCGAACACGCAACCTTCGATCTGAGAGTCGACGCTACCATTGCGCCATGGATCCGGCACGACCAAGATTATCAAAAGTACTCTAGCAACAAGTAGATCATAGGAAAAAAGCCAGAATGCCCCTACACCTTGCTAAAATTACCAAAATGCCCAAAAAGGGAGTTATTGGCTACAATGGCAACGACGTTTTCTATGGCCATGAGAACGAACAAGTGCCTTCACAAAACACATACAGGTGGGAGCAAGATGCTTCCCGCTTGAAGCAAGATCATCCGAATTGTTCTTGAATTTTTCAAGCTCTGAAGCATCGTTAAGAAGTAATTATTGAATAATAACTCAAAGGAGCATAACTTGTGAATTCCAACTCCGATTTAGACGAATTCGGTCTCTTTGGAACCCTCTTATCCTAGTCTACAATGTTGTGAAGACAAGTTTTGAATTTGAGGAGCCAGAAAAAAATTATTGCCAAAAGTTACCAAATATGCCTCGAAGTTGGAGGGCACTCTAACTATTCTAAAAAAAAAAAAGTAGAAAAGTAAAAAACGCTCATGGTTTGAGATTGTTTGATGAGTCTGAGAAATTTCTGGTCCCTAAATTTCTGGAAAATTCTCGTGTGTGAGTGGTAATAATGGTCCATAAATTCTTTGAGATAATCCAGTATGTCATTGGTAATGATACCAAGATGGAGAAGTTGGGTATCGATCCCAATGCCTCTCGCATGCTTGGCGTTTAGCTCTACCATCTGAGCTACAACCCCCATAATAACACTATAGCTCCTTAGAACCCTCTATTAGCAATCCATATACAGATAGAAGCCAGTAAGTTAGCAAGTATTGCTAAATAATTATTTAAATTCCAATTTAAGGTTGTTTGTTTGGTGAGTCTTTTTATATCGCTATTTAACAATGTTATTAATTAAATTTCAATTCGAGGTCATTTCTGGTGAATCTTTTATATCTCTATTTAACAACGATGCACAAAAACAATGGAGAAGTTGGGTATCGATCCCAATGCCTCTCGCATGCAAAGCGAAGCTCTACCATCCGAGCTACAACCCCATAATAGACTTTTCGCTTTTAAAGCCCCCTAATACTAGATCCCGTGATATGAGATAGAAAGGCGTTATTTGAATTGGAGTTAAAGAGCACTTGGAGTGTCACTCTGTGCTAGAGATGCATTTAGAGATCGAGGGCATTTGGAATGTAACATGAGTGTTCTACTTGCTTGAATCATCCGAGTGTAAACAAAAAATTAGAAGTGCTTCTCATTTTGGCGCACAAAATTGAACCCAACAACGTGAATCGAACACGCAACCTTCTCGATCCGAGTCGACGCGCTACCATTGCGCCATGGATCCGCACGACCAAGATTATCAAAAGTACTCTAGCAACAAGTAGATCATAGGAAAAAGCCGAATGCCCCTACACCTTGCTAAAATTACCAAAATGCCCAAAAAGGGAGTTATTGGCTACAATGGCAACGACGTTTTCTATGGCCGAGAGAGAACGAACAAGTGCCTTCACAAAACATGTGTGGGAGCAAGATGCTTCCCGCTTGAAGCAAGATCATCCGAATTGTTCTTGAATTTTTCAAGCTACTGAAGACCGTTAAGAAGTAATTATTGAATAATAACTCAAAGGAGCATAACTTGTGAATTCCAACTCCGATTTATTTTAATTCGGTCTCTTTGGAACCCTCTTATCCTAGTCTACAATGTTGTGAAGACAAGTTTTGAATTTGAGGAGCCAGAAAAGTAATATTGCCAAAAGTTACCAAATATGCCTCAAGTTGGAGGGCACTCTAACTATTCTAGAAAAAAAAAAAAGTAGAAAAGTAAAACGCTCATGGTTTGAGATTGTTTGATGAGTCTGAGAAATTTCTGGTCCCTAAATTTCTGGAAAATTCTCGTGTGTGAGTGGTAATAATGGTCCATAAATTCTTTGAGATAATCCAGTATGTCATTGGTAATGATACCAAGATGGAGAAGTTGGGTATCGATCCCAATGCCTCTCGTGATCTTTGAAGCTCTACCATCTGAGCTACAACCCCCATAATAACACTATAGCTCCTTAGAACCCTCTATTAGCAATCATACATATACAGATAGAAGCCAGTAAGTTAGCAAGTATTGCTAAATAATTATTTAAATTCCAATTTAAGGTTGTTTGCTGGTGAGTCTTTTATATCGCTATTTAACAATGTTATTAATTAAATTTCAATTCGAGGTCATTTCCTGGTGAATCTTTTATATCTCTATTTAACAACGATGCACAAAAACAATGGAGAAGTTGGGTATCGATCCCAATGCCTCTCGCGATGCAAAGCTTTAGCTCTACCATCCGAGCTACAACCCCATAATAGACTTTTCGCTTTTAAAGCCCCCTAATACTAGATCCCAGATACTGAGATAGAAAGGTGTTCTTTGAATTGGAGTTAAAGAGCACTTGGAGTGTCACTTTGCTAGAGATCGAGGGCATTTGGAATGTAACATGAGTGTTCTACTTGCTTGAATCATCCGAGTGTAAACAAAAAGAAGAAGTGCTTCTCATTTTGGGCACAAAATTGAACCCAACGTGAATCGAACACGCAACCTTCGACCGAGAGTCGACGCGCTACCATTGCGCCATGGATCCGACACGACCAAGATTATCAAAAGTACTCTAGCAACAAGTAGATCATAGGAAAAAGCCGAATGCCCCTACACCTTGCTAAAATTACCAAAATGCCCAAAAGGGAGTTATTGGCTACAATGGCAACGACGTTTTCGCTTATGGCCGTGAGAACGAACAAGTGCCTTCACAAAACATACTGTGTGGGAGCAAGATGCTTCCCGCTTGAAGCAAGATCATCCGAATTGTTCTTGAATTTTTCAAGCTACAAGCACCGTTAAGAAGTAATTATTGAATAATAACTCAAAGGAGCATAACTTGTGAATTCCAACTCCGATTTAGGATTAATTCGGTCTCTTTGGAACCCTCTTATCCTAGTCTACAATGTTGTGAAGACAAGTTTTGAATTTGAGGAGCCAGAAAAGTAATATTGCCAAAAGTTACCAAATATGCCTCAAGTTGGAGGGCACTCTAACTATTCTAAAAAAAAAAGTAGAAAAGTAAAACGCTCATGGTTTGAGATTGTTTGATGAGTCTGAGAAATTTCTGGTCCCTAAATTTCTGGAAAATTCTCGTGTGTGAGTGGTAATAATGGTCCATAAATTCTTTGAGATAATCCAGTATGTCATTGGTAATGATACCAAGATGGAGAAGTTGGGTATCGATCCCAATGCCTCTCGCATGATAAGCGAAAGCTAGCGCCTACCATCCGAGCTACAACCCCCATAATAACACTATAGCTCCTTAGAACCCTCTATTAGCAATCGTGATATACGATAGAAGCCAAGTAAGTTAGCAAGTATTGCTAAATAATTATTTAAATTCCAATTTAAGGTTGTTTGTTGGTGAGTCTTTTTTATATCGCTATTTAACAATGTTATTAATTAAATTTCAATTCGAGGTCATTTTTCCGGTGAATCTTTTATATCTCTATTTAACAACGATGCACAAAACAATGGAGAAGTTGGGTATCGATCCCAATGCCTCTCGTGATGCAAAGCGAAGCTCTACCATCCGAGCTACAACCCCATAATAGACTTTTCGCTTTTAAAGCCCCCTAATACTAGATCCCCGAGATAGATAGAAAGGGTGTTATTGAATTGGAGTTAAAGAGCACTTGGAGTGTCACACTCTTGCTAGAGATCGAGGGCATTTGGAATGTAACATGAGTGTTCTACTTGCTGCGGCTGAATCATCCGAGTGTAACACAACAACGAGAAGTGCTTCTCATTTTGGCGCACAAAATTGAACCCAACGTGAATCGAACACGCAACCTTCTCGATCCGAGTCGACGCTACCATTGCGCCATGGATCCCAAGACGACCAAGATTATCAAAAGTACTCTAGCAACAAGTAGATCATAGGAAAAAGCCGAATGCCCCTACACCTTGCTAAAATTACCAAAATGCCCAAAAAGGGAGTTATTGGCTACAATGGCAACGACGTTTTTATGGCCGGAGAACGAACAAGTGCCTTCACAAAACATATGTGTGGGAGCAAGATGCTTCCCGCTTGAAGCAAGATCATCCGAATTGTTCTTGAATTTTTCAAGCTACAAAGTTAAGAAGTAATTATTGAATAATAACTCAAAGGAGCATAACTTGTGAATTCCAACTCCGATTTAGCGAATTCGGTCTCTTTGGAACCCTCTTATCCTAGTCTACAATGTTGTGGAAGACAAGTTTTGAATTTGAGGAGCCAGAAAAAAGTAATATTGCCAAAAGTTACCAAATATGCCTCGAAGTTGGAGGGCACTCTAACTATTCTAGAAAAAAAAAGTAGAAAAGTAAAACGCTCATGGTTTGAGATTGTTTGATGAGTCTGAGAAATTTCTGGTCCCTAAATTTCTGGAAAATCTCGTGTGTGAGTGGTAATAATGGTCCATAAAAATTTTGAGATAATCCAAGATGTCATTGGTAATGATACCAAGATGGAGAAGTTGGGTATCGATCCCAATGCCTCTCATGATCTTGGTTTAGCTCTACCATCCGAGCTACAACCCCCATAATAACACTATAGCTCCTTAGAACCCTCTATTAGCAATCATGATATACGATAGAAGCCGATGTAAGTTAGCAAGTATTGCTAAATAATTATTTAAATTCCAATTTAAGGTTGTTTGCTGGTGAGTCTTTTATATCGCTATTTAACAATGTTATTAATTAAATTTCAATTCGAGGTCATTTCCTGGTGAATCTTTTATATCTCTATTTAACAACGATGCACAAAAACAATGGAGAAGTTGGGTATCGATCCCAATGCCTCTCGATGATGCAAAATTGGCTCCACCATCCGAGCTACAACCCCATAATAGACTTTTCGCTTTTAAAGCCCCCTAATACTAGATCCCCAGATACGATAGAAAGGCGTTCTTGATTGGAGTTAAAGAGCACTTGGAGTGTCACTCTTGCTAGAGATCGAGGGCATTTGGAATGTAACATGAGTGTTCTACTTGCTTGAATCATCCGAGTGTAACAACAAAAATTACGAGAAGTGCTTCTCATTTTTTGGCGCACAAAATTGAACCCAACGTGAATCGAACACGCAACCTCTCGATCCGAGTCGACGCTACCATTGCGCCATGGATCCCACGACCAAGATTATCAAAAGTACTCTAGCAACAAGTAGATCATAGGAAAAAAGCCGTAATGCCCCTACACCTTGCTAAAATTACCAAAATGCCCAAAAGGGAGTTATTGGCTACAATGGCAACGACGTTTTCTATGGCCGTGAGAAGAACGAACAAGTGCCTTCACAAAACATACAGTGGGGAGCAAGATGCTTCCCGCTTGAAGCAAGATCATCCGAATTGTTCTTGAATTTTTCAAGCTACAAGCATCGTTAAGAAGTAATTATTGAATAATAACTCAAAGGAGCATAACTTGTGAATTCCAACTCCGATTTAGACGAATTGGGTCTCTTTGGAACCCTCTTATCCTAGTCTACAATGTTGTGAAGACAAGTTTTGAATTTGAGGAGCCAGAAAAGTAATATTGCCAAAAGTTACCAAATATGCCTCAAGTTGGAGGGCACTCTAACTATTCTAGAAAAAAAAAAGTAGAAAAGTAAAACGCTCATGGTTTGAGATTGTTTGATGAGTCCGAGAAATTTCTGGTCCCTAAATTTCTGGAAATTCTCGTGTGAGTGGTAATAATGGTCCATAAATTCTTTGAGATAATCCAAGATGTCATTGGTAATGATACCAAGATGGAGAAGTTGGGTATCGATCCCAATGCCTCTCAGATGATTTAAGCGAAAAGCTCTACCTACCATCCGAGCTACAACCCCATAATAACACTATAGCTCCTTAGAACCCTCTATTAGCAATCGTGATATACGATAGAAGTTTAAGTTAGCAAGTATTGCTAAATAATTATTTAAATTCCAATTTAAGGTTTTTTCTTTGGTGAGTCTTTTATATCGCTATTTAACAATGTTATTAATTAAATTTCAATTCGAGGTCATTTCTGGTGAATCTTTTATATCTCTATTTAACAACGATGCACAAAAACAATGGAGAAGTTGGGTATCGATCCCAATGCCTCTCGCGATGCAAAGCGAAGCTCTACCATCCGAAAGCTACAACCCCATAATAGACTTTTCGCTTTTAAAGCCCCCTAATACTAGATCCCAGATCTGAGATAGAAAGGTGTTGCTGAATTGGAGTTAAAGAGCACTTGGAGTGTCACTCTCTGTGCTAGAGATCGAGGGCATTTGGAATGTAACATGAGTGTTCTACTTGCTTGAATCATCTGAGTGTAACACAAAAAATTACGAAGTGCTTCTCATTTTTGGCGCACAAAATTGAACCCAACGTGAATCGAACACGCAACCTTTCGATCCGAGTCGACGACGCTACCATTGCGCCATGGATCCGGCACGACCAAGATTATCAAAAGTACTCTAGCAACAAGTAGATCATAGGAAAAAAGCCAGAATGCCCCTACACCTTGCTAAAATTACCAAAATGCCCAAAAAGGGAGTTATTGGCTACAATGGCAACGACGTTTTCTATGGCCAGGAGAACGAACAAGTGCCTTCACAAAACATACAGGTGGGAGCAAGATGCTTCCCGTTTGAAGCAAGATCATCCGAATTGTTCTTGAATTTTTCAAGCTACAGTACAGTTAAGAAGTAAGTATTGAATAATAACTCAAAAGAGCATAACTTGTGAATTCCAACTCCGATTTAGACGAATTTGGTCTCTTTGGAACGCTCTTATCCTAGTCTACAATGTTGTGAAGACAAGTTTTGAATTTGAGGAGCCAGAAAAGTAATATTGCCAAAAGTTACCAAATATGCCTCGAAGTTGGAGGGCACTCTAACTATTCTAGAAAAAAAAAGTAGAAAAGTAAAACGCTCATGGTTTGAGATTGTTTGATGAGTCTGAGAAATTTCTGGTCCCTAAATTTCTGGAAAATTCTCGTGTGTGAGTGGTAATAATGGTCCATAAATTCTTTGAGATAATCCAGTATGTCATTGGTAATGATACCAAGATGGAGAAGTTGGGTATCGATCCCAATGCCTCTCGCATGCGAAGCGAGCGCTCTACCATCTGAGCTACAACCCCCATAATAACACTATAGCTCCTTAGAACCCTCTATTAGCAATCGCATATACAGATAGAAGCCAGTAAGTTAGCAAGTATTGCTAAATAATTATTTAAATTCCAATTTAAGGTTGTTTGCTGGTGAGTCTTTTATATCGCTATTTAACAATGTTATTAATTAAATTTCAATTCGAGGTCATTTCCTGGTGAATCTTTTATATCTCTATTTAACAACGATGCACAAAAACAATGGAGAAGTTGGGTATCGATCCCAATGCCTCTCGTGATGCAAAGCGAAGCGCTCTACCATCCGAGCTACAACCCCATAATAGACTTTTTCGCTTTTTTTAAAGCCCCCTAATACTAGATCTCAGATATGAGATAGAAAGGCGTTCTTTGAATTGGAGTTAAAGAGCACTTGGAGTGTCACTCTCTTGCTAGAGATCGAGGGCATTTGGAATGTAACATGAGTGTTCTACTTGCTTGAATCATCGAGTGTTCTAACAAAAATTGTAACGAGAAGTGCTTCTCATTTTGGCGCACAAAATTGAACCCAACGTGAATCGAACACGCAACCTTCTCGATCCGGAGTCGACGCGCTACCATTGCGCCATGGATCCCAAGACGACCAAGATTATCAAAAGTACTCTAGCAACAAGTAGATCATAGGAAAAAAAGCCGAATGCCCCTACACCTTGCTAAAATTACCAAAATGCCCAAAAGGGAGTTATTGGCTACAATGGCAACGACGTTTTCTATGGCGGGGAGAACGAACAAGTGCCTTCACAAAACATACAGGTGGGAGCAAGATGCTTCCCGTTTGAAGCAAGATCATCCGAATTGTTCTTGAATTTTTCAAGCTACAAGACTTAAGAAGTAATTATTGAATAATAACTCAAAGGAGCATAACTTGTGAATTCCAACTCCGATTTAGGCAATTTAATTGGGTCTCTTTGGAACCCTCTTATCCTAGTCTACAATGTTGTGAAGACAAGTTTTGAATTTGAGGAGCCAGAAAAGTAATATTGCCAAAAGTTACCAAATATGCCTCGAAGTTGGAGGGCACTCTAACTATTCTAAAAAAAAGTAGAAAAGTAAAACGCTCATGGTTTGAGATTGTTTGATGAGTCTGAGAAATTTCTGGTCCCTAAATTTCTGGAAAATTCTCGTGTGTGAGTGGTAATAATGGTCCATAAATTCTTTGAGATAATCCAGTATGTCATTGGTAATGATACCAAGATGGAGAAGTTGGGTATCGATCCCAATGCCTAAAAGATGCGAAGCGAAAAGCTCTACCATCCGAGCTACAACCCCATAATAACACTATAGCTCCTTAGAACCCTCTATTAGCAATCGCATATACAGATAGAAGCCAGTAAGTTAGCAAGTATTGCTAAATAATTATTTAAATTCCAATTTAAGGTTGTTTGCTGGTGAGTCTTTTATATCGCTATTTAACAATGTTATTAATTAAATTTCAATTCGAGGTCATTTCCTGGTGAATCTTTTATATCTCTATTTAACAACGATGCACAAAAACAATGGAGAAGTTGGGTATCGATCCCAATGCCTCTCGCATGCAAAGCGAGCGCTCTACCATCTGAGCTACAACCCCATAATAGACTTTTCGCTTTTTAAAGCCCCCCTAATACTAGATCCTGTATACAGATAGAAAGGTGTTGCTGAATTGGAGTTAAAGAGCACTTGGAGTGTCACTCTCTGTGCTAGAGATCGAGGGCATTTGGAATGTAACATGAGTGTTCTACTTGCTTGAATCATCTGAGTGTAACACAAAAAATTACGAGAAGTGCTTCTCATTTTGGCGCAAAAAATTGAACCCAACGTGAATCGAACACGCAACCTTTCTCGATCGAGTCGACGCGCTACCATTGCGCCATGGATCCGGCACGACCAAGATTATCAAAAGTACTCTAGCAACAAGTAGATCATAGGAAAAAAGCCAGAATGCCCCTACACCTTGCTAAAATTACCAAAATGCCCAAAAAGGGAGTTATTGGCTACAATGGCAACGACGTTTTCTATGGCCAGGAGAACGAACAAGTGCCTTCACAAAACATACAGGTGGGAGCAAGATGCTTCCCGTTTGAAGCAAGATCATCCGAATTGTTCTTGAATTTTTCAAGCTACAAGCATCAAGTTAAGAAGTAATTATTGAATAATAACTCAAAGGAGCATAACTTGTGAATTCCAACTCCGATTTAGATTTAATTGGGTCTCTTTGGAACCCTCTTATCCTAGTCTACAATGTTGTGAAGACAAGTTTTGAATTTGAGGAGCCAGAAAAGTAATATTGCCAAAAGTTACCAAATATGCCTCGAAGTTGGAGGGCACTCTAACTATTCTAGAAAAAAAAAGTAGAAAAGTAAAACGCTCATGGTTTGAGATTGTTTGATGAGTCTGAGAAATTTCTGGTCCCTAAATTTCTGGAAAATTCTCGTGTGTGAGTGGTAATAATGGTCCATAAATTCTTTGAGATAATCCAGTATGTCATTGGTAATGATACCAAGATGGAGAAGTTGGGTATCGATCCCAATGCCTCTCTCGATGATGGGTTTAGCTCTACCATCCGAGCTACAACCCCCATAATAACACTATAGCTCCTTAGAACCCTCTATTAGCAATCGCATATACAGATAGAAGCCAGTAAGTTAGCAAGTATTGCTAAATAATTATTTAAATTCCAATTTAAGGTTGTTTGCTGGTGAGTCTTTTATATCGCTATTTAACAATGTTATTAATTAAATTTCAATTCGAGGTCATTTCCTGGTGAATCTTTTATATCTCTATTTAACAACGATGCACAAAAACAATGGAGAAGTTGGGTATCGATCCCAATGCCTCTCGTGATGCAAAGCGAAGCTCTACCATCGAGCTACAACCCCATAATAGACTTTTTCGCTTTTTAAAGCCCCCTAATACTAGATCCCGTGATACGATAGAAAGGCGTTCTTTGAATTGGAGTTAAAGAGCACTTGGAGTGTCACTTCTTGCTAGAGATCGAGGGCATTTGGAATGTAACATGAGTGTTCTACTTGCTTGAATCATCCGAGTGTAAAAAAAACGAGAAGTGCTTCTCATTTTGGCAAAAATTATTAGAAGTGCCTTCTCATTTTGGGGCTCAAAATTGAACCCAACGTGAATCGAACACGCAACCTTTTCGATCGGAGTCGACTCGGCGCTACCATTGCGCCATGGATCCGGCACGACCAAGATTATCAAAAGTACTCTAGCAACAAGTAGATCATAGGAAAAAAGCCAGAATGCCCCTACACCTTGCTAAAATTACCAAAATGCCCAAAAAGGGAGTTATTGGCTACAATGGCAACGACGTTTTCTATGGCCAGGAGAACGAACAAGTGCCTTCACAAAACATACAGGTGGGAGCAAGATGCTTCCCGTTTGAAGCAAGATCATCCGAATTGTTCTTGAATTTTTCAAGCTACAGTACCGTTAAGAAGTAATTATTGAATAATAACTCAAAGGAGCATAACTTGTGAATTCCAACTCCGATTTAGACGAATTCGGTCTCTTTGGAACCCTCTTATCCTAGTCTACAATGTTGTGAAGACAAGTTTTGAATTTGAGGAGCAGAGAAAAGTAATATTGCCAAAAGTTACCAAATATACCAAATATGCCTCGAAGTTGGAGGGCACTCTAACTATTCTAGAAAAAAAAAAGTAGAAAAGTAAAACGCTCATGGTTTGAGATTGTTTGATGAGTCTGAGAAATTTCTGGTCCCTAAATTTCTGGAAAATTCTCGTGTGTGAGTGGTAATAATGGTCCATAAATTCTTTGAGATAATCCAGTATGTCATTGGTAATGATACCAAGATGGAGAAGTTGGGTATCGATCCCAATGCCTCTCGCATGCGAAGCGAAAGCTCTACCATCCGAGCTACAACCCCATAATAACACTATAGCTCCTTAGAACCCTCTATTAGCAATCGACATATACAGATAGAAGATAGTAAGTTAGCAAGTATTGCTAAATAATTATTTAAATTCCAATTTAAGGTTGTTTCTTTGGTGAGTCTTTTTATCGCTATTTAACAATGTTATTAATTAAATTTCAATTCGAGGTCATTTCCGGTGAATCTTTTATATCTCTATTTAACAACGATGCACAAAAACAATGGAGAAGTTGGGTATCGATCCCAATGCCTCTCGATGCAAAGCGAAGCTCTACCATCTGAGCTACAACCCCATAATAGACTTTTCGCTTTTTAAAGCCCCCCTAATACTAGATCCTGTATACAGATAGAAAGGCGTTCTTTGAATTGGAGTTAAAGAGCACTTGGAGTGTGTCACTTTCTTGCTAGAGATCGAGGGCATTTGGAATGTAACATGAGTGTTCTACTTGCTTGAATCATCCGAGTGTAACACAAAACAACGAGAAGTGCTTCTCATTTTGGCACAAAATTGAACCCAACGTGAATCGAACACGCAACCTTCCGATCCGAGTCGACGCTACCATTGCGCCATGGATCCGCACGACCAAGATTATCAAAAGTACTCTAGCAACAAGTAGATCATAGGAAAAAGCCGAATGCCCCTACACCTTGCTAAAATTACCAAAATGCCCAAAAAGGGAGTTATTGGCTACAATGGCAACGACGTTTTCTATGGCGGGAGAGAACGAACAAGTGCCTTCACAAAACATACAGGTGGGAGCAAGATGCTTCCCGTTTGAAGCAAGATCATCCGAATTGTTCTTGAATTTTTCAAGCTCTGATGATCCGTTAAGAAGTAATTATTGAATAATAACTCAAAGGAGCATAACTTGTGAATTCCAACTCCGATTTAGGACTAATTCGGTCTCTTTGGAACCCTCTTATCCTAGTCTACAATGTTGTGAAGACAAGTTTTGAATTTGAGGAGCCAGAAAAGTAATATTGCCAAAAGTTACCAAATATGCCTCAAGTTGGAGGGCACTCTAACTATTCTAGAAAAAAAAAAAAAAGTAGAAAAGTAAAAACGCTCATGGTTTGAGATTGTTTGATGAGTCCGAGAAATTTCTGGTCCCTAAATTTCTGGAAAAATTCTCGTGTGTGTGAGTGGTAATAATGGTCCATAAATTCTTTGAGATAATCCAAGATGTCATTGGTAATGATACCCAAGATGGAGAAGTTGGGTATCGATCCCAATGCCTCTCAAGATGGTTTAGAAGCTCTACCATCCGAGCTACAACCCCCATAATAACACTATAGCTCCTTAGAACCCTCTATTAGCAATCGTGATATACGATAGATAGAAGCCGATAAGTTAGCAAGTATTGCTAAATAATTATTTAAATTCCAATTTAAGGTTGTTTGCTGGTGAGTCTTTTATATCGCTATTTAACAATGTTATTAATTAAATTTCAATTCGAGGTCATTTCCTGGTGAATCTTTTATATCTCTATTTAACAACGATGCACAAAAACAATGGAGAAGTTGGGTATCGATCCCAATGCCTCTCGCATGCAAAGCGAGCGCTCTACCATCTGAGCTACAACCCCATAATAGACTTTTCGCTTTTTTTAAAGCCCCCTAATACTAGATCCTCAGATACTGAGATAGAAAGGCGTTGCTGAATTGGAGTTAAAGAGCACTTGGAGTGTCACTCTCTTGCTAGAGATCGAGGGCATTTGGAATGTAACATGAGTGTTCTACTTGCTTGAATCATCTGAGTGTAACAACGAGAAGTGCTTCTCATTTTGGCGCACAAAATTGAACCCAACGTGAATCGAACACGCAACCTTCTGATCTGGAGTCAGACGCGCTACCATTGCGCCATGGATCCGGCACGACCAAGATTATCAAAAGTACTCTAGCAACAAGTAGATCATAGGAAAAAAGCCAGAATGCCCCTACACCTTGCTAAAATTACCAAAATGCCCAAAAAGGGAGTTATTGGCTACAATGGCAACGACGTTTTCTATGGCCAGGAGAACGAACAAGTGCCTTCACAAAACATACAGGTGGGAGCAAGATGCTTCCCGTTTGAAGCAAGATCATCCGAATTGTTCTTGAATTTTTCAAGCTACAGTACCGTTAAGAAGTAATTATTGAATAATAACTCAAAGGAGCATAACTTGTGAATTCCAACTCCGATTTAGACGAATTGGGTCTCTTTGGAACCCTCTTATCTTAGTCTACAATGTTGTGAAGACAAGTTTTGAATTTGAGGAGCCAGAAAAGTAATATTGCCAAAAGTTACCAAATATGCCTCGAAGTTGGAGGGCACTCTAACTATTCTAGAAAAAAAAAGTAGAAAAGTAAAACGCTCATGGTTTGAGATTGTTTGATGAGTCTGAGAAATTTCTGGTCCCTAAATTTCTGGAAAATTCTCGTGTGTGAGTGGTAATAATGGTCCATAAATTCTTTGAGATAATCCAGTATGTCATTGGTAATGATACCAAGATGGAGAAGTTGGGTATCGATCCCAATGCCTCTCGCATGATGTTAAAGCGAAGCTCTACCATCGAGCTACAACCCCATAATAACACTATAGCTCCTTAGAACCCTCTATTAGCAATCGCATATACGATAGAAGCCCATGTAAGTTAGCAAGTATTGCTAAATAATTATTTAAATTCCAATTTAAGGTTGTTTCTTTGGTGAGTCTTTTTTATATCGCTATTTAACAATGTTATTAATTAAATTTCAATTCGAGGTCATTTCTGGTGAATCTTTTATATCTCTATTTAACAACGATGCACAAAAACAATGGAGAAGTTGGGTATCGATCCCAATGCCTCTCGCGATGCAAAGCGAAGCTACCATCGAGCTACAACCCCATAATAGACTTTTCGCTTTTAAAGCCCCCCCTAATACTAGATCCCGTGATCTGAGATAGAAAGGCGTTGCTGAATTGGAGTTAAAGAGCACTTGGAGTGTCACTCTCTGTGCTAGAGATCGAGGGCATTTGGAATGTAACATGAGTGTTCTACTTGCTTGAATCATCTGAGTGTAACACAAAAAATTACGAGAAGTGCTTCTCATTTTGGCGCACAAAATTGAACCCAACGTGAATCGAACACAACCAACCGATCGGAGTCGAGTCGACGCTACCATTGCGCCATGGATCCGGCACGACCAAGATTATCAAAAGTACTCTAGCAACAAGTAGATCATAGGAAAAAAGCCAGAATGCCCCTACACCTTGCTAAAATTACCAAAATGCCCAAAAAGGGAGTTATTGGCTACAATGGCAACGACGTTTTCTATGGCCAGGAGAACGAACAAGTGCCTTCACAAAACATACAGGTGGGAGCAAGATGCTTCCCGTTTGAAGCAAGATCATCCGAATTGTTCTTGAATTTTTCAAGCTCTGATTACCGTTAAGAAGTAATTATTGAATAATAACTCAAAGGAGCATAACTTGTGAATTCCAACTCCGATTTTTAGGCAATTGGGTCTCTTTGGAACCCTCTTATCCTAGTCTACAATGTTGTGAAGACAAGTTTTGAATTTGAGGAGCCAGAAAAGTAATATTGCCAAAAGTTACCAAATATGCCTCGAAGTTGGAGGGCACTCTAACTATTCTAGAAAAAAAAAAGTAGAAAAGTAAAACGCTCATGGTTTGAGATTGTTTGATGAGTCCGAGAAATTTCGGTCCCTAAATTTCTGGAAAATTCTCGTGTGTGAGTGGTAATAATGGTCCATAAATTCTTTGAGATAATCCAAGATGTCATTGGTAATGATACCAAGATGGAGAAGTTGGGTATCGATCCCAATGCCCTCTCGCATAAGTTTAGCTCTACCATCCGAGCTACAACCCCCATAATAACACTATAGCTCCTTAGAACCCTCTATTAGCAATCGCATATACAGATAGAGCCCGAGTAAGTTAGCAAGTATTGCTAAATAATTATTTAAATTCCAATTTAAGGTTGTTTTTGGTGAGTCTTTTTATATCGCTATTTAACAATGTTATTAATTAAATTTCAATTCGAGGTCATTTCTGGTGAATCTTTTATATCTCTATTTAACAACGATGCACAAAAACAATGGAGAAGTTGGGTATCGATCCCAATGCCTCTGATGCATGCAAAGCGCTCTACCATCGAGCTACAACCCCATAATAGACTTTTCGCTTTTTAAAGCCCCCTAATACTAAGATCCCGTGATCTGAGATAGAAAGGCGCGTTTTGAATTGGAGTTAAAGAGCACTTGGAGTGTCACTCTCTGTGCTAGAGATCGAGGGCATTTGGAATGTAACATGAGTGTTCTACTTGCTTGAATCATCTGAGTGTAACAACGAGAAGTGCTTCTCATTTTGGCGCACAAAATTGAACCCAACGTGAATCGAACACGCAACCTTCTGATCTGGAGTCAGACGCGCTACCATTGCGCCATGGATCCGGCACGACCAAGATTATCAAAAGTACTCTAGCAACAAGTAGATCATAGGAAAAAAGCCAGAATGCCCCTACACCTTGCTAAAATTACCAAAATGCCCAAAAAGGGAGTTATTGGCTACAATGGCAACGACGTTTTCTATGGCCAGGAGAACGAACAAGTGCCTTCACAAAACATACAGGTGGGAGCAAGATGCTTCCCGTTTGAAGCAAGATCATCCGAATTGTTCTTGAATTTTTCAAGCTACAGTACCGTTAAGAAGTAATTATTGAATAATAACTCAAAGGAGCATAACTTGTGAATTCCAACTCCGATTTAGACGAATTCGGTCTCTTTGGAACCCTCTTATCCTAGTCTACAATGTTGTGAAGACAAGTTTTGAATTTGAGGAGCCAGAAAAGTAATATTGCCAAAAGTTACCAAATATGCCTCGAAGTTGGAGGGCACTCTAACTATTCTAGAAAAAAAAAGTAGAAAAGTAAAAAACGCTCATGGTTTGAGATTGTTTGATGAGTCCGAGAAATTTCTGGTCCCTAAATTTCTGGAAAATTCTCGTGTGTGAGTGGTAATAATGGTCCATAAATTCTTTGAGATAATCCAGTATGTCATTGGTAATGATACCAAGATGGAGAAGTTGGGTATCGATCCCAATGCCTCTCGCATGCAAAGCGAGAGCTCTACCATCTGAGCTACAACCCCATAATAACACTATAGCTCCTTAGAACCCTCTATTAGCAATCGTGATATACAGATATAGAAGCCGATTAAGTTAGCAAGTATTGCTAAATAATTATTTAAATTCAATTTAAGGTTGTTTCTTTGGTGAGTCTTTTTATATCGCTATTTAACAATGTTATTAATTAAATTTCAATTCGAGGTCATTTCCTGGTGAATCTTTTATATCTCTATTTAACAACGATGCACAAAAACAATGGAGAAGTTGGGTATCGATCCCAATGCCTCTCGCATGCAAAGCGAGCGCTCTACCATCTGAGCTACAACCCCATAATAGACTTTTTCGCTTTTTAAAGCCCCCCTAATACTAGATCCCGTGATACTGAGATAGAAAGGCGTTCTTTGAATTGGAGTTAAAGAGCACTTGGAGTGTCACTCTCTTGCTAGAGATCGAGGGCATTTGGAATGTAACATGAGTGTTCTACTTGCTTGAATCATCTGAGTGTAACAACGAGAAGTGCTTCTCATTTTGGCGCACAAAATTGAACCCAACGTGAATCGAACACGCAACCTTCTGATCTGGAGTCGGGACGCTACTACCATTGCGCCATGGATCCAAACACGACCAAGATTATCAAAAGTACTCTAGCAACAAGTAGATCATAGGAAAAAAAGCGAATGCCCCTACACCTTGCTAAAATTACCAAAATGCCCAAAAAGGGAGTTATTGGCTACAATGGCAACGACGTTTTCTATGGCCAGGAGAACGAACAAGTGCCTTCACAAAACATACAGGTGGGAGCAAGATGCTTCCCGTTTGAAGCAAGATCATCCGAATTGTTCTTGAATTTTTCAAGCTCTGATCACCGTTAAGAAGTAATTATTGAATAATAACTCAAAGGAGCATAACTTGTGAATTCCAACTCCGATTTAGGCAATTAGGTCTCTTTGGAACCCTCTTATCCTAGTCTACAATGTTGTGAAGACAAGTTTTGAATTTGAGGAGCCAGAAAAGTAATATTGCCAAAAGTTACCAAATATGCCTCGAAGTTGGAGGGCACTCACTCTAACTATTCTAGAAAAAAAAAAAAAAAGTAGAAAAGTAAAACGCTCATGGTTTGAGATTGTTTGATGAGTCTGAGAAATTTCTGGTCCCTAAATTTCTGGAAAATTCTCGTGTGTGAGTGGTAATAATGGTCCATAAATTCTTTGAGATAATCCAGTATGTCATTGGTAATGATACCAAGATGGAGAAGTTGGGTATCGATCCCAATGCCTCTCGCATGCGAAGCGAGCGCTCTACCATCTGAGCTACAACCCCCATAATAACACTATAGCTCCTTAGAACCCTCTATTAGCAATCGCATATCTGAGATAGAAGCCCGATAAGTTAGCAAGTATTGCTAAATAATTATTTAAATTCAATTTAAGGTTGTTTCTTTGGTGAGTCTTTTTTATATCGCTATTTAACAATGTTATTAATTAAATTTCAATTCGAGGTCATTTCTGGTGAATCTTTTATATCTCTATTTAACAACGATGCACAAAAACAATGGAGAAGTTGGGTATCGATCCCAATGCCTCTCGCATGCAAAGCGAGCGCTCTACCATCTGAGCTACAACCCCATAATAGACTTTTTCGCTTTTTAAAGCCCCCTAATACTAGATCGTGATGAGATAGAAAGGCGTTCTTTGAATTGGAGTTAAAGAGCACTTGGAGTGTCACTCTCTCTTGCTAGAGATCGAGGGCATTTGGAATGTAACATGAGTGTTCTACTTGCTTGAATCATCGAGTGTAACAAAAATTACGAGAAGTGCTTCTCATTTTGGCGCACAAAATTGAACCCAACGTGAATCGAACACGCAACCTTCTCGATGCGGAGTCGGGCGCTACCATTGCGCCATGGATCCGCGACACGACCAAGATTATCAAAAGTACTCTAGCAACAAGTAGATCATAGGAAAAAAGCCAGAATGCCCCTACACCTTGCTAAAATTACCAAAATGCCCAAAAAGGGAGTTATTGGCTACAATGGCAACGACGTTTTCTATGGCGGGAGAACGAACAAGTGCCTTCACAAAACATACAGGTGGGAGCAAGATGCTTCCCGTTTGAAGCAAGATCATCCGAATTGTTCTTGAATTTTTTCAAGCTCTGATTACCGTTAAGAAGTAATTATTGAATAATAACTCAAAGGAGCATAACTTGTGAATTCCAACTCCGATTTAGACGAATTGGGTCTCTTTGGAACCCTCTTATCTTAGTCTACAATGTTGTGAAGACAAGTTTTGAATTTGAGGAGCCAGAAAAGTAATATTGCCAAAAGTTACCAAATATGCCTCGAAGTTGGAGGGCACTCTAACTATTCTAGAAAAAAAAAGTAGAAAAGTAAAAACGCTCATGGTTTGAGATTGTTTGATGAGTCTGAGAAATTTCTGGTCCCTAAATTTCTGGAAAATTCTCGTGTGTGAGTGGTAATAATGGTCCATAAATTCTTTGAGATAATCCAGTATGTCATTGGTAATGATACCAAGATGGAGAAGTTGGGTATCGATCCCAATGCCTCTCGCATGCGAAGCGAGCGCTCTACCATCTGAGCTACAACCCCCATAATAACACTATAGCTCCTTAGAACCCTCTATTAGCAATCGCATATACAGATAGAAGCCAGTAAGTTAGCAAGTATTGCTAAATAATTATTTAAATTCAATTTAAGGTTGTTTTTTTGGTGAGTCTTTTATATCGCTATTTAACAATGTTATTAATTAAATTTCAATTCGAGGTCATTTCCTGGTGAATCTTTTATATCTCTATTTAACAACGATGCACAAAAACAATGGAGAAGTTGGGTATCGATCCCAATGCCTCTCGCATGCAAAGCGAAGGCTCTACCATCGAGCTACAACCCCATAATAGACTTTTTCGCTTTTTAAAGCCCCCTAATACTAGATCCACGTATCTGAGGATAGAAAGGCGTTCTTTGAATTGGAGTTAAAGAGCACTTGGAGTGTCACTCTCTTGTGCTAGAGATCGAGGGCATTTGGAATGTAACATGAGTGTTCTACTGCTTTGAATCATCCGAGTGTAACACAAAAAACGAGAAGTGCTTCTCATTTTGGAGCACAAAATTGAACCCAACGTGAATCGAACACGCAACCTTCCGATCGACGGAGTCGGGGCAGCTACCATGCGCCATGGATCCGCACGACCAAGATTATCAAAAGTACTCTAGCAACAAGTAGATCATAGGAAAAAAGCCAGAATGCCCCTACACCTTGCTAAAATTACCAAAATGCCCAAAAGGGAGTTATTGGCTACAATGGCAACGGCGTTTTCTATGGCGGAGAACGAACAAGTGCCTTCACAAAACATACTGGTGGGAGCAAGATGCTTCCCGTTTGAAGCAAGATCATCCGAATTGTTCTTGAATTTTTCAAGCTCTGATACCGTTAAGAAGTAATTATTGAATAATAACTCAAAGGAGCATAACTTGTGAATTCCAACTCCGATTTAGGCAATTGGGTCTCTTTGGAACCCTCTTATCCTAGTCTACAATGTTGTGAAGACAAGTTTTGAATTTGAGGAGCCAGAAAAGTAATATTGCCAAAAGTTACCAAATATGCCTCGAAGTTGGAGGGCACTCTAACTATTCTAGAAAAAAAAAAAGTAGAAAAGTAAAACGCTCATGGTTTGAGATTGTTTGATGAGTCTGAGAAATTTCTGGTCCCTAAATTTCTGGAAAATTTCGTGTGTGAGTGGTAATAATGGTCCATAAATTCTTTGAGATAATCCAAGTATGTCATTGGTAATGATACCAAGATGGAGAAGTTGGGTATCGATCCCAATGCCTCTCGCATGCGAAAAGCTCTACCATCTGAGCTACAACCCCCATAATAACACTATAGCTCCTTAGAACCCTCTATTAGCAATCGCATATACTGAGATAGAAGCCGATAAGTTAGCAAGTATTGCTAAATAATTATTTAAATTCAATTTAAGGTTGTTTCTTTGGTGAGTCTTTTTATATCGCTATTTAACAATGTTATTAATTAAATTTCAATTCGAGGTCATTTCTGGTGAATCTTTTATATCTCTATTTAACAACGATGCACAAAAACAATGGAGAAGTTGGGTATCGATCCCAATGCCTCTCGCATGCAAAAGCGGCTCTACCATCGAGCTACAACCCCATAATAGACTTTTTCGCTTTTTAAAGCCCCCTAATACTAGATCACGTATCTGAGATAGAAAGGCGTTCTTTGAATTGGAGTTAAAGAGCACTTGGAGTGTCACTCTCTTGTGCTAGAGATCGAGGGCATTTGGAATGTAACATGAGTGTTCTACTTGCTTGAATCATCGAGTGTAACACAAAAAACGAGAAGTGCTTCTCATTTTGGCGCACAAAATTGAACCCAGCGTGAATCGAACGCAACCAACCTTCGATCACGGAGTCGGCGCTACCATTGCGCCATGGATCCACGACCAAGATTATCAAAAGTACTCTAGCAACAAGTAGATCATAGGAAAAAAGCAGAATGCCCCTACACCTTGCTAAAATTACCAAAATGCCCAAAAAGGGAGTTATTGGCTACAATGGCAACGGCGTTTTCTATGGCGGGGAGAGCGAACAAGTGCCTTCACAAAACATACTGGTGGGAGCAAGATGCTTCCCGTTTGAAGCAAGATCATCCGAATTGTTCTTGAATTTTTCAAGCTCTGATACCGTTAAGAAGTAATTATTGAATAATAACTCAAAGGAGCATAACTTGTGAATTCCAACTCCGATTTAGGCAATTGGGTCTCTTTGGAACCCTCTTATCCTAGTCTACAATGTTGTGAAGACAAGTTTTGAATTTGAGGAGCCAGAAAAGTAATATTGCCAAAAGTTACCAAATATGCCTCGAAGTTGGAGGGCACTCTAACTATTCTAGAAAAAAAAAAGTAGAAAAGTAAAAGCGCTCATGGTTTGAGATTGTTTGATGAGTCGAGAAATTTCTGGTCCCTAAATTTCTGGAAAATTCTCGTGTGTGAGTGGTAATAATGGTCCATAAATTCTTTGAGATAATAATCGATTATGTCATTGGTAATGATACCAAGATGGAGAAGTTGGGTATCGATCCCAATGCCTCTCGCATGATGGCGAAGCTCTACCATCGAGCTACAACCCCCATAATAACACTATAGCTCCTTAGAACCCTCTATTAGCAATCGCATATCTGAGATAGAAGCCCGATAAGTTAGCAAGTATTGCTAAATAATTATTTAAATTCAATTTAAGGTTGTTTCTTTGGTGAGTTTTTTATATCGCTATTTAACAATGTTATTAATTAAATTTCAATTCGAGGTCATTTCTGGTGAATCTTTTATATCTCTATTTAACAACGATGCACAAAAACAATGGAGAAGTTGGGTATCGATCCCAATGCCTCTCGCATGCAAAGCGGCTCTACCATCGAGCTACAACCCCATAATAGACTTTTTCGCTTTTTAAAGCCCCCTAATACTAGATCACGTATCTGAGATAGAAAGGCGTTCTTTGAATTGGAGTTAAAGAGCACTTGGAGTGTCACTCTCTTGTGCTAGAGATCGAGGGCATTTGGAATGTAACATGAGTGTTCTACTTGCTTGAATCATCGAGAGTGTAACACAAAAATTACGAGAAGTGCTTCTCATTTTGGGCACAAAATTGAACCCAAGCGTGAATCGAACCGCAACCTTCGATCACGGAGTCGGACGCGCTACCATTGCGCCATGGATCCGTACGACCAAGATTATCAAAAGTACTCTAGCAACAAGTAGATCATAGGAAAAAAGCGAATGCCCCTACACCTTGCTAAAATTACCAAAATGCCCAAAAAGGGAGTTATTGGCTACAATGGCAACGGCGTTTTCTATGGCGGGGAGAACGAACAAGTGCCTTCACAAAACATATGAGGTGGGAGCAAGATGCTTCCCGTTTGAAGCAAGATCATCCGAATTGTTCTTGAATTTTTCAAGCTCTGATACCGTTAAGAAGTAATTATTGAATAATAACTCAAAGGAGCATAACTTTGTGAATTCCAACTCCGATTTAGGCAATTAGGTCTCTTTGGAACCCTCTTATCCTAGTCTACAATGTTGTGAAGACAAGTTTTGAATTTGAGGAGCCAGAAAAGTAATATTGCCAAAAGTTACCAAATATGCCTCGAAGTTGGAGGGCACTCTAACTATTCTAGAAAAAAAAAAAAGTAGAAAAGTAAAAGCGCTCATGGTTTGAGATTGTTTGATGAGTCCGAGAAATTTGGGTCCCTAAATTTCTGGAAAATTCTCGTGTGTGAGTGGTAATAATGGTCCATAAATTCTTTGAGATAATCCAGTATGTCATTGGTAATGATACCAAGATGGAGAAGTTGGGTATCGATCCCAATGCCTCTCGCATCTTGAAGCGAAGCTCTACCATCGAGCTACAACCCCCATAATAACACTATAGCTCCTTAGAACCCTCTATTAGCAATCGCATATATGAGATAGAAGCCCGTAAGTTAGCAAGTATTGCTAAATAATTATTTAAATTCAATTTAAGGTTGTTTCTTTGGTGAGTCTTTTATATCGCTATTTAACAATGTTATTAATTAAATTTCAATTCGAGGTCATTTCACGGTGAATCTTTTATATCTCTATTTAACAACGATGCACAAAAACAATGGAGAAGTTGGGTATCGATCCCAATGCCTCTCGCATGCAAAGCGGCTCTACCATCGAGCTACAACCCCATAATAGACTTTTCGCTTTTAAAGCCCCCTAATACTAGATCACGTATCTGAGATAGAAAGGCGTTCTTTGAATTGGAGTTAAAGAGCACTTGGAGTGTCACTCTCTTGTGCTAGAGATCGAGGGCATTTGGAATGTAACATGAGTGTTCTACTTGCTTGAATCATCGAGTGTAACACAAAAATTACGAGAAGTGCTTCTCATTTTGGCACAAAATTGAACCCAAGCGTGAATCGAACACGCAACCTTCGATCACGGAGTCGGGCGGCGCTACCATTGCGCCATGGATCCGGCACGACCAAGATTATCAAAAGTACTCTAGCAACAAGTAGATCATAGGAAAAAAGCCAGAATGCCCCTACACCTTGCTAAAATTACCAAAATGCCCAAAAAGGGAGTTATTGGCTACAATGGCGGCGTTTTCTATGGCCAGGAGAACGAACAAGTGCCTTCACAAAACATACAGGTGGGAGCAAGATGCTTCCCGTTTGAAGCAAGATCATCCGAATTGTTCTTGAATTTTTCAAGCTACAGTATACCGTTAAGAAGTAATTATTGAATAATAACTCAAAGGAGCATAACTTGTGAATTCCAACTCCGATTTAGACGAATTCGGTCTCTTTGGAACCCTCTTATCCTAGTCTACAATGTTGTGAAGACAAGTTTTGAATTTGAGGAGCCAGAAAAGTAATATTGCCAAAAGTTACCAAATATGCCTCGAAGTTGGAGGGCACTCTAACTATTCTAGAAAAAAAAAGTAGAAAAGTAAAACGCTCATGGTTTGAGATTGTTTGATGAGTCTGAGAAATTTCTGGTCCCTAAATTTCTGGAAAATTCTCGTGTGTGAGTGGTAATAATGGTCCATAAATTCTTTGAGATAATCCAGTATGTCATTGGTAATGATACCAAGATGGAGAAGTTGGGTATCGATCCCAATGCCTCTCGCATGCGAAGCGAGCGCTCTACCATCTGAGCTACAACCCCCATAATAACACTATAGCTCCTTAGAACCCTCTATTAGCAATCGCATATACAGATAGAAGCCAGTAAGTTAGCAAGTATTGCTAAATAATTATTTAAATTCCAATTTAAGGTTGTTTGCTGGTGAGTCTTTTATATCGCTATTTCAATTCGAGGTCATTTCCTGGTGAATCTTTTATATCTCTATTTAACAACGATGCACAAAAACAATGGAGAAGTTGGGTATCGATCCCAATGCCTCTCGCATGCAAAGCGAGTGCTCTACCATCTGAGCTACAACCCCATAATAGACTTTTCGCTTTTTAAAGCCCCCCTAATACTAGATCCTGTATACAGATAGAAAGGCGTTGCTGAATTGGAGTTAAAGAGCACTTGGAGTGTCACTCTCTGTGCTAGAGATCGAGGGCATTTGGAATGTAACATGAGTGTTCTACTTGCTTGAATCATCTGAGTGTAACACAAAAAATTACGAGAAGTGCTTCTCATTTTGGAGCACAAAATTGAACCCAACGTGAATCGAAACACGCAACCTTCCGATGCGGAGTCGGGGCGCTACCATTGCGCCATGGATCCGCACACGACCAAGATTATCAAAAGTACTCTAGCAACAAGTAGATCATAGGAAAAAAGCCAGAATGCCCCTACACCTTGCTAAAATTACCAAAATGCCCAAAAAGGGAGTTATTGGCTACAATGGCAACGGCGTTTTCTATGGCGGAGAGCGAACAAGTGCCTTCACAAAACATACAGGTGGGAGCAAGATGCTTCCCGTTTGAAGCAAGATCATCCCGAATTGTTCTTGAATTTTTCAAGCTACAGTACCGTTAAGAAGTAATTATTGAATAATAACTCAAAGGAGCATAACTTGTGAATTCCAACTCCGATTTAGACGAATTCGGTCTCTTTGGAACCCTCTTATCTTAGTCTACAATGTTGTGAAGACAAGTTTTGAATTTGAGGAGCCAGAAAAGTAATATTGCCAAAAGTTACCAAATATGCCTCGAAGTTGGAGGGCACTCTAACTATTATTCTAAAAAAAAAAAAAAAGTAGAAAAGTAAAAGCGCTCATGGTTTGAGATTGTTTGATGAGTCCGAGAAATTTCTGGTCCCTAAATTTCTGGAAAATTCTCGTGTGTGAGTGGTAATAATGGTCCATAAATTCTTTGAGATAATCCAATTATGTCATTGGTAATGATACCAAGATGGAGAAGTTGGGTATCGATCCCAATGCCTCTCGCATCTTGGCGGAAGGCTCTACCATCGAGCTACAACCCCCATAATAACACTATAGCTCCTTAAATTTCAAAGAGGGCTTAGAACCCTCTATTAGCAATCGCATATACAGATAGAAGCCAGTAAGTTAGCAAGTATTGCTAAATAAATATTTAAATTCCAATTTAAGGTTGTTTGCTGGTGAGTCTTTTATATCTCTATTTAACAACGATGCACAAAAACAATGGAGAAGTTGGGTATCGATCCCAATGCCTCTCGCATGCAAAGCGAGCGCTCTACCATCTGAGCTACAACCCCATAATAGACTTTTTGAGATAAGCTTTTTAAAGCCCCCTAATACTAGATCATCATATCTGAGATAGAAAGTTAATAAAGTTGAATTGGAGTTAAAGAGCACTTGGAGTGTCAGCAAGTATTGCTAAATAATTATTTAAATTCAATTTAAGGTTGTTTCTTTGGTGAGTCTTTTTGCTATTTAACAATGTTATTAATTAAATTTCAATTCGAGGTCATTTCTAGAAATGAAGGTGAATCTTTTATATCTCTATTTAACAACGATGCACAAAAACAATGGAGAAGTTGGGTATTGATCCCAATGCCTCTGCATGCAAAGCGAAGCTCTACCATCCGAGCTACAACCCCATAATAACGTATCTGAGATAGAAAGGCGTTGCTGAATTGGAGTTAAAGAGCACTTGGAGTGTCACTCTCTTGCTAGAGATCGAGGGCATTTGGAATGTAACATGAGTGTTCTACTTGCTTGAATCATCTGAGTGTAACAACGAGAAGTGCTTCACATTTTGGCGCACAAAATTGAACCCAACGTGAATCGAACACGCAAACCCGATCCGGAGTCGACTGGCGCTACCATTGCGCCATGGATCCCAACTGACGACCAAGATTATCAAAAGTACTCTAGCAACAAGTAGATCATAGGAAAAAAGCGAGAATGCCCCTACACCTTGCTAAAATTACCAAAATGCCCAAAAGGGAGTTATTGGCTACAATGGCAACGGCGTTTTCTATGGCGGGAGAACGAACAAGTGCCTTCACAAAACATACAGGTGGGAGCAAGATGCTTCCCGTTTGAAGCAAGATCATCCGAATTGTTCTTGAATTTTTCAAGCTACAGTACCGTTAAGAAGTAATTATTGAATAATAACTCACAGGAGCATAACTTGTGAATTCCAACTCCGATTTAGACGAATTCGGTCTCTTTGGAACCCTCTTATCCTAGTCTACAATGTTGTGAATACAAGTTTTGAATTTGAGGAGCCAGAAAAGTAATATTGCCAAAAGTTACCAAATATGCCTCGAAGTTGGAGGGCACTCTAAGTATTCTAGAAAAAAAAAGTAGAAAAGTAAAACGCTCATGGTTTGAGATTGTTTGATGAGTCTGAGAAATTTCTGGTCCCTAAATTTCTGGAAAATTCTCGTGTGTGAGTGGTAATAATAATGGTCCATAAATTCTTTGAGATAATCCAGTATGTCATTGGTTGTTTGATGAGTCTGAGATATTTCTGGTCCCTAAATTTCTTGAAAATTCTCATGTGTGAGTGATAATAATGGTCTATAAGTTCTTTGAGATAATCCAGTGGTAATGATACCAAGATGGAAAAGTTGGGTATCGATCCCAATGCCTCTCGCATGCAAAGCGAGCGCTCTACCATCTGAGCTACAACCCCATAATAACACTATAGCTCCTTAGAAACCTCTATTAGCAATCGCATATACAAATAGAAGCCAGTAAGTTAGCAAAAATTGCTAAATGATTATTTAAATTTCAATTTAAGGTTGTTTGCTAGTGAGTCTTTTATATCGCTATTTCACAATGCTATTATTTAAATTTCAATTCGAGATCATTTCTGGTGAATCTTTTTTATATCTCTATTTAGCAACGATGCACAAAAATAATGGAGAAGTTGGGTATCGATCCCAATGCCTCTATTGATGCAAAGCGAAGGCTCTACCATCGAGCTACAACCCCATAATAGAATTTTCGCTTTTTAAAGCTCTCTAATATTAGGAATTCTAATATTACGTATCTGAGATAGAAAGGCGTTCTTTGAAATTGGAGTTAAAGAGCATTTGGGTGTCACTCACCGTGCTAGAGATCGAGCCATTTGGAATGTAACATGAGTGTTCTATTTGCTTGAATCATCTTAGTGTAACAAAAATTACGAGAAGTGCTTCTCATTTTGGGCACAAAATTGAACCCAACGTGAATCGAACACGCGCAACCTTCGATCACGGAGTCGGGGCGCTACCATTGCGCCATGGATCCCAACGACGACCAAGATTATCAAAAGTACTCTAGCAACAAATAGATCATAGGAAAAAAGCTAGAATGCCCCTACACCTTGCTAAAATTACCAAAATGCCCAAAAAGGGAGTTATTAGCTACAATGGCAACAACGTTTTCTATGGCGGAGAACGAACAAGTGCCTTCACAAAACATACGGTGGGAGCAAGATGCTTCCCGTTTGAAGTAAGATCATCGAGGAATCGTTCTTGAATTTTTCAAGCTATAGTACATTTAAGAAGTAAGTTTTGAATAATAACTCAAAAGAGAATAACTTGTGAATTCCAACTCGATTTAGGCGAATTCGGTCTCTTTGGAATGCTCTTATCATAGTCTACAATGTTGTGAAGACAAGTTTTGAATTTGATGAGCGAAAAAAAGTAAAAAGTTACAAAATATGCCTCGAAGGAGGGCACTCTAACTATTCTAGAAAAAAAAAAAAAAAGTAGAAAAGTAACACACTTATGGTTTGAGGTTGTTTGATGAGTGAGAGATATTTCTGGTCCCTAAATTTCTTGAAAAATTCTCATGTGTGAGTGATAATAATGGTTCATAAGTTCTTTGAGATAATCCGATGTCATTGGTAATGATACCAAGATGGAGAAGTTGGGTATCGATCCCAATGCCTCTCATGCAAAGCGAAGCTCTACCATCATCGAGCTACAACCCCATAATAACACTATAGCTCCTTAGAAACCTCTATTAGCAATCGCATATACAAATAGAACCCCGATAAGTTAGCAAAAATTGCTAAATGATTATTTAAATTCCAATTTAAGGTTGTTTGCTGGTGAGTCTTTTATATCGCTATTTAACAATGCTATTATTTAAATTTCCTGGTTAATCTTTTATATCTCTATTTGGCAACGATGCACAAAAATAATGGAAAAGTTGGATATCGATCCCAATGCCTCTTGCATGCAAAGCGAGCACTCTACCATCTGGGTTACAACCCCATAATAGAATTTTTGCTTCTTAAAGCTCTCTAATATTAGATCCTGTATACAGATAGAAAGGCGTTGCTGAATTGGAGTTAAAGAGCATTTTGCTAGAGATCGAGAGCATTTGGAATGTAACATGAGTGTTCTATTTGCTTGAATCATCTGAGTGTAACACCAAAAATTACGAGAAGTGCTTCTCATATTGGCGCACAAAATTGAACTCAACATGAATCGAACACGCAACCTTCTGATCTGGAGTCAGACGCGCTACCATTGCGCCATGGATCCAACACGACCAAGATTATTAAAAGTACTCTAGCAGCAAATAGATCGTAGGAAAAAAGCTAGAATGCCCCTACACCTTGCTAAAATTACCAAAATGCCCAAAAAGGGAGTTATTAGCTACAATGGCAACAACGTTTTCTATGGCCAGGAGAACGAACAAGTGCCTTCACAAAACATACAGGTGGGAGCAAGATGCTTCCCGTTTGAAGTAAGATCATCTGAGGTCGTTCTTGAATTTTTCAAGCTATAGTACATTTAAGAAGTAAGTTTTGAATAATAACTCAAAATAGCATAACTTGAATTGAACTCCGATTTAGGCGAATTAGGTCTCTTTGGAACGCTCTTATCATAGTCTACAATGTTGTGAAGACAAGTTTTGAATTTGATGAGCCAGAAAAGGGCACTCTAACTATTCTAGAAAAAAAAAAGTAGAAAAGTAACACACTTATGGTTTGAGGTTGTTTGATGAGTCTGAAATATTTCTGGTCCCTAAATTTCTTGAAATTTCTCATGTAATGGTCCATAAGTTCTTTGAAATAATCTAGTGGTAATGATACCAAGATGGAGGAGTTGGGTATCGATCCCAATGCCTCTCGCATGCAAAGCGAGCGCTCTACCATCTGAGCTACAACCCCATAATAACACTATAGCTCCTTAGAAACCTCTATTAGCAATTGCATATACAAATAGAAGCCAGTAAGTTAGCAAAAATTGCTAAATGATTATTTAAATTTCAATTTAAGGTTGTTTGCTGGTGAGTCTTTTATATCGCTATTTCACAATGCTATTATTTAAATTTCAAGTCGAGATCATTTCCTGGTGAATCTTTTATATCTCTATTTAGCAACGATGCACAAAAATAATGGAGAAGTTGGGTATCGATCCCAATGCCTCTCGCATGCAAAGCGATCGCTCTACCATCTGAGCTACAACCCCATAATAGAATTTTCGCTTCTTAAAGCTCTCTAATATTAGATCCTGTATACAGATAGAAAGGCGTTGCTGAATTGGAGTTAAAGAGCATTTTGCTAGAGATCGAGAGCATTTGGAATGTAACATGAGTGTTCTATTTGCTTGAATCATCTGAGTGTAACACCAAAAATTACGAGAAGTGCTTCTCATATTGGCGCACAAAATTGAACTCAACGTGAATCGAACACGCAACCTTCTGATCTGGAGTCAGACGCGCTACCATTGCGCCATGGATCCAACACGACCAAGATTATTAAAAGTACTCTAGCAGCAAATAGATCGTAGGAAAAAAGCTAGAATGCCCCTACACCTTGCTAAAATTACCAAAATGCCCAAAAAGGGAGTTATTAGCTACAATGGCAACAACGTTTTCTATGGCCAGGAGAACGAACAAGTGCCTCCATAAAACATACAGGTGGGAGCAAGATGCTTCCCGTTTGAAGTAAGATCATCTGAGGTCGTTCTTGAATTTTTCAAGCTATAGTACATTTAAGAAGTAAGTTTTGAATAATAACTCAAAATAGCATAACTTGTGAAGTAGACGAATTCGGTCTCTTTGGAACGCTCTTATCATAGTCTACAATGTTGTGAAGACAAGTTTTGAATTTGATGAGCCAGAAAAGTAAAAAGTTACAAAATATGCCTCGAAGGAGGGCACTCTAACTATTCTAGAAAAAAAAAAAGTAGAAAAGTAACACACTTATGGTTTGAGGTTGTTTGATGAGTCTGAGATATTTCTGGTCCCTAAATTTGTTGAAAATTCTCATGTGTGAGTGATAATAATGGTCCATAAGTTCTTTGAGATAATCCAGTGGTAATGATACCAAGATGGAGGAGTTGGGTATCGATCCCAATGCCTCTCGCATGCAAAGCGAGCGCTCTACCATCTGAGCTACAACCCCATAATAACACTATAGCTCCTTAGAAACCTCTATTAGCAATCGCATATACAAATAGAAGCCAGTAAGTTAGCAAAAATTGCTAAATGATTATTTAAATTTCAATTTAAGGTTGTTTGCTGGTGAGTCTTTTATATCGCTATTTCACAATGCTATTATTTAAATTTCAAGTCGAAATCATTTCCTGGTGAATCTTTTATATCTCTATTTAGCAACGATGCACAAAAATAATGGAGAAGTTGGGTATCGATCCCAATGCCTCTGATGCAAAGCGGCTCTACCATCGAACTACAACCCCATAATAGAATTTTCGCTTCTTAAAGCTCTCTAATATTAGATCCTGTATACAGATAGAAAGGCGTTGCTGAATTGGAGTTAAAGAGCATTTGGACTGTCACTCACCGTGCTAGAGATCGAGACATTAAAGAGCATTTGGACTGTCACTCACCGTGCTAGAGATCGAGACATTTGGAATGTAACATGAGTGTTCTATTTGTTTGAATCATCTTAGTGTAACACCGAAAATTACGAGAAGTGCTTCTCATATTGGCGCACAAAATTGAACCCAACGTGAATCGAACACGCAACTTTCTCGATCCGGAGAGTCGGGCGCTACCATTGCGCCATGGATCCAACACGACCAAGATTATCAAAAGTACTCTAGCAGCAAATAGATCGTAGGAAAAAAGATAGAATGCCCCTACACCTTGCTAAAATTACCAAAATGCCCAAAAAGGGAGTTATTAGCTACAATGGCAACAACGTTTTCTATGGCCAGGAGAACGAACAAGTGCCTTCACAAAACATACAGGTGGGAGCAAGATGCTTCCCGTTTGAAGTAAGATCATCTGAGGTCGTTCTTGAATTTTTCAAGCTATAGTACATTTAAGAAGTAAGTTTTCAATAATAACTCAAAAGAGCATAACTTGTGAATTCCAAGATTTAGGCAATTAGGTCTCTTTGGGCAGCTCTTATCATAGTCTACAATGTTGTGAAGACAAGTTTTGAATTTGATGAGCCAGAAAAGTAAAAAGTTACAAAATATGCCTCGAAGGAGGGCACTCTAACTATTCTAGAAAAAAAAAGTAGAAAAGTAACACACTTATGGTTTGAGGTTGTTTGATGAGTCTGAGATATTTCTGGTCCCTAAATTTCTTGAAAATTCTCATGTGTGAGTGATAATAATGGTTCATAAGTTCTTTGAGATAATCCAGTGGTAATGATACCAAGATGGAGAAGTTGGGTATCGATCCCAATGCCTCTCGCATGCAAAGCGAGCGCTCTACCATCTGAGCTACAACCCCATAATAACACTATAGCTCCTTAGAAACCTCTATTAGCAATCGCATATACAAATAGAAGCAAGTAAGTTAGCAAAAAATGCTAAATGATTATTTAAATTCCAATTTAAGGTTGTTTGCTGGTGAGTCTTTTATATCGCTATTTAACAATGCTATTATTTAAATTTCAAGTCGAGATCATTTCCTGGTGAATCTTTTATATCTCTATTTGGCAACGATGCACAAAAATAATGGAAAAGTTGGGTATCGATCCCAATGCCTCTTGCATGCAAAGCGAGCACTCTACCATCTGGGTTACAACCCCATAATAGAATTTTTGCTTCTTAAAGCTCTCTAATATTAGATCCTGTATACAGATAGAAAGGCATTGCTGAATTGGAGTTAAAGAGCATTTGGACTGTCACTCACCGTGCTAGAGATCGAGAGCATTTGGAATGTAACATGAGTGTTCTATTTGCTTGAATCATCTAAGTGTAACACCAAAAATTACGAGAAGTGCTTCTCATATTGGCGCACAAAATTGAACCCAACGTGAATCGAACACACAACCTTCTGATCTGGAGTCAGACGCGCTACCATTGCGCCATGGATCCAACACGACCAAGATTATCAAAAGTACTCTAGCAGCAAATAGATCGTAGGAAAAAAGCTAGAATGCCCCTACACCTTGCTAAAATTACCAAAATGCCCAAAAAGGGAGTTATTAGCTACAATGGTAACAACGTTTTCTATGGCCAGGAGAACGAACAAGTGCCTTCACAAAACATACAGGTGGGAGCAAGATGCTTCCCGTTTGAAGTAAGATCATCTGAGGTCGTTCTTGAATTTTTCAAGCTATAGTACATTTAAGAAGTAAGTTTTGAATAATAACTCAAAAGAGCATAATTTGTGAAGAGCTCTTATCATAGTCTACAATGTTGTGAAGACAAGTTTTGAATTTGATGAGTAAAAAAAATTCTAGAAAAAAAAAAAAAAAGTTACAAAATATGCCTCGAAGGAGGGCACTCTAACTATTCTAGAAAAAAAAAAAGTAGAAAAGTAACACACTTATGGTTTGAGGTTGTTTGATGAGTCTGCGATATTTCTGGTCCCTAAATTTCTTGAAAATTCTCATGTGTGAGTGATAATAATGGTCCATAAGTTCTTTGAGATAATCCAGTGGTAATGATACCAAGATGGAGGAGTTGGGTATCGATCCCAATGCCTCTCGCATGCAAAGCGAGAGCTCTACCATCTGAGCTACAACCCCATAATAACACTATAGCTCCTTAGAAACCTCTATTAGCAATCGCATATACAAATAGAAGCCAATAAGTTAGCAAAAATTGCTAAATGATTATTTAAATTTCAATTTAAGGTTGTTTGATAGTGAGTCTTTTATATCGCTATTTCACAATGCTATTATTTAAATTTCAAGTCGAGATCATTTCCTGGTGAATCTTTTATATCTCTATTTAGCAACGATGCACAAAAATAATGGAGAAGTTGGGTATCGATCCCAATGCCTCTCGCATGCAAAGCGAGTGCTCTACCATCTGAGCTACAACCCCATAATAGAATTTTCGCTTCTTAAAGCTCTCTAATATTAGATCCTGTATACAGATAGAAAGGCGTTGCTGAATTGGAGTTAAAGAGCATTTGGACTGTCATTCACCGTGCTAGAGATCGAGAGTATTTGGAATGTAACATGAGTGTTCTATTTGCTTGAATCATCTGAGTGTAACACCAAAAATTACGAGAAGTGACGAACAATGTGCTCTATGTTTTAATGTCTTATGACAATTTGAAAGATACCATAGTTGCTCCTTTCGGATACATATGGAGTTTCAATCCAATCTTGGCGTTAAGTGTGCCAAGTTACCAAGATGTTCATTTGTTTTCTGCTGCAATACATGTACAGATCAGGTTCTGGAAGAGGTCGCTGGTCATGAAATGTACTCCTTCATGGATGGTTTTTCAGGGTACAATCAAATCTCCACCAAAAAGGAAGATCAACTCAAAACCACGTTCACCACGCCGTGGGGCACTTTTGCCTACAAGGTGGTTCCTTTTGGGTTATCAAACTCTCCATCCACATTTCAACGTATCATGTTTTCTGTATTTCAAGATTACATGAAAGATAGTCCCTTTCTGCAAATCTTTCAGGATGATTTCTCAGCCTACAGCTCAATGGATGATCACCTTGAGCGCTGGTTTTTCAAAAATGTGATGAGTTTGGTATCAGTCTCAATCCAGAAAAATGCACCTTCTGTGTCACCTCTGGTGTCCTTTTGGGTCATGTGGTTAGTAAAGAGGGCATCACCACGGATCCTGCCAAAATCAGTTGCGTGCTGAAGTACTATGCCACCTTCATTCCTGGCCTCGCTGCCATTGCTGATCCCATTCATAAACTCACTGGTGATGAATCCTCTTGAACTTGGAATCCCTAGGCGGAGGCAGCCTTCCAGAAGCTGAAGCTTTTGCTTACTCAAGCACCGGTCCTTGTTCCCCCTCAATGGGACAAGCCCTTTCATGTTCACGTGGATGTCTCGGCTTTTGCTATTGGTGTTGTTCTCTCTCAAGCATATGATGAGCACACGGATAAACCCATCCGCTATGCCAGCCGAAAACTCAATCCTGTGGAGCGAAATTATTCTGCCACTGAGCGGGAAGCACTGGGCTTGGTGTTCTGTGTCCAACGCTTCCGTCATTATTTATTAGGAAGCAAGATCAAATTCTTTGTCGATCATCAAGCTCTTCTCTATTTGATCAACAAAGACACGCCCACGGGTCCCATTGCTCGTTGGGTCCTGTTTTTGCAAGATTTCGCTCCCTTCGAAATCATTCACAAGGCAGGAAAATCTCATGTTGTGCCCGATTATCTCTCACGCATCCACACAGATGATCTGTCCACGGGTGTCTCTGATGTTTTTCCAGATGCACAAGTATCTCCTCTCTGGAGCCCTTCCGTCTGAGAATCCCACGCTTCCTCCAAAGAAGCTTCACTCACGACGTCGTCAGTTCCTCCGTGCGGTCCGTGACTATAACATGGTTGCGGGCCATCTCTACAAACGAGGCAAAGACATGGTTCTGCATCGGTGTGTTCTCCCTCATGAAGTGCCAAAAATCGTTCGACAAGCCCACGAAGGCCTGGGTGGTGGCCATTTCAGTGGTGACACCATGACACGCAAAATTTTTCTTGCCGGCTACTTTTGGCCCACGCTCTTCAAGGATGCTCACGCTCAAGCATGCACGTGTGATGTCTGCCAGCATGTGGGTCGACCCACGGCCCGTGACGCTCTTCCTTTGACTCCAGTGGCCACCCCGCTTCCCTTCAGCAAGTGGGGCATGGACTGGGGCCCATGGATCCTCCTGCGCGGCACACCCGTGCCCGCTACATTCTGATTCTCACGTATTATGCCACGAAGTGGGCGGAGGCCTGTGCACTTCCTGACAACACTGCTGCCAGTACGGCTAAAGTTCTCTACACACATGTCATCACGCGTTTTGATTGTTCCACATAACTGGTCAGTGATCGTGGAGTTCATTTTGTCAATCACACCATCAAGGAGTTGACGGATTATTTACATATCCATCGCAGAAAAAACACCCCTTATTATCCTCAAGGGAATGGTTTGGCTGAAAGTACTAATAAGACCCCCATTACCATTTTGAAGAAAATTTATGATGCTTCTCGCACGGATTGGCAAGATAAGCTACCTATTGTTCTCTGGGCTTACAACACGAGTTTTAAAATTGCTACTGGCCACACTCCTTTCAAGCTGGTTTATAACTAAGAGGCTCTCGTGCCCTTTGAATATGTTTTTCCAGCTCTCCGTTTTCAATTGACCACCGTACATAATCCACCTGCAGCACTTCAAGAACGTGTTTATCAACTCAAGTAGTTAGATGAACTTCGCAGAGACGCTTATCTTCGTGTCCTCACTGGCCAGCAATTGAGAAAATCATGGCATGACAAACATCTCAAAGCAAAGACCTTCGAAGAGGGAGATTTAGTTCTACTTTATGACTCCAGATACAAAAATTTTTCGGGCAAATTAAAATTTCGATGGCTTGGTCCTTATCAGATTCTTCAAGTTGTGCAAACAAGTGTTTTCAAACTCGCTGAGTTAGATGGCACACCATTACATACTCTAGTTAATGGTTTTTGCCTCAAATTTTTTCACACAAATGCAACAACAGCTCATTCAGACAACCAGCATGATCATTCAGATTCTGAAACAAGTGAGTAGAACGCTATTTATATTATATATAGCGAGAGAAAAACAAACTTTGGGCATTGCCCATATACTTTCGCTATGGGCTGAGCCCTATATACAACATCCTACTTTAAAAGGACCCCTACTCCGGGTTTGGAGCAGAGGTCACACGGAGGATATGGTAGAGGCACTGCTCGTGGTCCCAGTGCAGGTGAATCACAACCTCCATGAGGTTGGTCAAGAAATCAGGGTGTTCAGCCATTCCGGCACACCATCCATTCATGGATATGCTACGGTTCCGCAGCTTCCAGAGGTCCAGGGCATTTATTTTGGCGGTAATCCACTCGTTACAGTTCCGGGGCATGGTGCACTTGCTATCCATCATCGCCAACTGGTGTCTTCTGCTCGTCCACTGCTCGCTTTATATAGCCATGCCGCCTAAAGGCCTGCCGACGTGGTCCAATCAATTTTTGGCTAACGTGTTTGCATGCAATGCACCTTCTAATTCAAGATTCTGCTATCCAGCCACAAATCTGGTCATGGTACAATCTGCCACCCATTTTTATCATGTTCGACTCTCGAGTTGCCTGTCTTAATTACTCTTCCTTCATATTATGCCCGTCTGCCATTATTACTCGTACCTTCTCCAAGCTGTCCCATCCTACCTTTCATCTTCGTTCATCTCCACTGTCCCTTCGCTCTTCTCTTACCGCTTGGGGAGTTAGCCAATTGAATTGAATTGAATTGAATTGATTATTCACGATCTCTTAAAGACCCTACGGTCTAGGAGACGAAATGTTTACATAGTAGACGCAATTCTTAAAAAAAACCTTATGACCTAGGCTACTTATTTAGTTGTGCATCACGAACAAGCAACATTTCTGTGAGGAAATTTGCTAGCTTCCATGATGGCAACTGAAAAAAAGTATAAATATTCACACAATCTGTTTCCTGGATCTTGTGTCGCTCTCTTACAGATTTATAAGCTACACAACTAAGCAGAGCGTGATGCTCATCCTCTACTTCCCATGTCTGACACATCTGACATATGCGACTGGAACTTGGTAACTTATGCCACCTTCCACACTCGACTTGTAGGTGATGGGAGCTAACCCTCATCCGACAAATCTGGTGTCTAGATGACATAGACAGATGGTCTATCAAGTACTGTTGTGCTGTGTACATAACCATGGGATTTATTTCACGCCTGTAAAAGTCCATCTTGCCTTGTGGATTGGCCCATAATCTCTCGATCACTTTGGTCCTGACAAGGTCCCGAATAGCTTCTTCTTGTGATGGCATATCGTTCATACTAATGTTCCATCTTTGCAGCCATAATTCTCCATCTGCATACCAGCCACTTTCCTTGCTTTCTTCCATTGCCTTATATGGTAGCCTTTCATGTGGTAAGGCTTTAACTCTGGTTACATAAACAAGGTATTGATAGATTGCCTCTCCCTCAAATGGCAACATACCAACTTCAGCAAGCATCATGGCATATGGTGTTTGGAGTTTAACTCCTAGCTCATCCATTAGATAGCGCTTTTGGACTGCTTCTATCTATCTATATCTTTCCATTTTTTTTTTCTTTTTTTCCCTTTTTTTTTTTTCTTGCTACCCGGTCCCCATATCTGTCATCCATATAATATTACAGGCATAACTAAAGCTCGATATAAATGAAGCCGCATGGACCAGTCCCATAGCTGAATTTTTCTACATTTAGCTTGCATTGCGTATAAAGCTTTCTTTCCACCAACAATCCTCTTATCTACAGCTGTATTCCATCTGTAATTTTCTGTTATCTCAATTCCCAAATATTTATAGCTATGAACATGTTCAATGGGCTTACCTTTAATCTGAAAAAACATGTTTTTTCCTCGTGCCAAACATCATAATTTTTGTCTTGTCGAGATTGACTGCCATTCCTGCTTGATCGCAAAAAACACGATTGCAAATTAAACGGGAGTGTTGCAGCACTCCCGTTTCAAAGATTCCCTTGAAAAAAACAGCCTGATCTAGAAAATGACACTTTTTTCCTTCTAATTGGGAATTCCAATAGGCTTAATTTTTTTTTACCTCATTTTTGGCCCCCTAGTGTAAAATAACTTGGAATTTGCCAAAACCAACACTTGAAAAGGGAAGAATTTAGACATGCTTTTGTATTCTCAAAAAGTACTATCTTGAAAACACCAGAATGTAGTGAATAAAATAATTATTATATAATGAAGAGTGTTTCAATGATACAATTTGTAACATCACATGGTGGTCAGTATTAATGTTTTTTGGAAAAGACAGACTAAAGGTCCAAATCAAAGTCTTCATCATGCTTTTTGCTTGATTCTGCTGTGCCAGATTCTACAGTCTGATCCTTTTCTTGTGCCTTACCCTTGTCTACTTGTGCAGTGTCTTCAGGAATGGTAGCTAGTGCCACTTCTTTCAGCTCTGCAAAAGTAGCTTCATCCTCTAAAGAGCTAGTGAATGGAGGCTGTATCTCAGAAGAGGTCAGCTTGGCAAAATCGGATGAGGATTTGGCCCCTAACTCTTGGTGCTCATCTGGTAGGGTAGGCAAGGCTGCCAGTCTCATCTTGATGAATTGCACAGCTTCTTTATCAATGTCCACTGCTACACAATTCCGGCCCTTCCTAAGTGCACAAGCTATTGTTGTACCAGAGCCAGAGAAGGCATCAAGCACCCAATCTCCTGGACGTGAAAACATGTCTAGGAGATGGTTGATTAGCTTTTGAGGCTTCTGGTAGTGATTAACAATTCTACCTTGTGCACTAGGGTCCTCAGAGCTTTTGAAGCACAGCTGGAAATTCCAACACATTAGAAAAATTCTGGCATGCTGCTGTGTTAAAATGCTCCATGGTGCGTTTTCCATCGAAACTCCAGTAAGCAACATGGAGGTATTCAACCTTACTCAGCAATCTCGGCCCGCCGCCATGGTAGTTTATATTTGTTTTGTACCTGTAGAAATGAGTAGTGTCACTAACGAAAACAGAACAAGAAACAAACAAAGAGAACAAGTGAAAGGCAATTATATTCTGGAATAGAAAACTAAAACAAAAAGAAGAAACAAGCCCAACGTATTCCAGAATAAAGTACTCACCAAACCAAATTCTCATAACCAGCTTGCACTGGGGATCCGAAGTGAGTTTTAAACGTGGACTCCACAAGGCCAGATTGCATGCTCGAGTGAAACACGACAAGACGCCAGTGCTTGGCCGTTGTGACTTGTTTGATGCCGTCGACGAAAGCGTTAAACTCTGAAAATTTAAAAGGCTGGTCGTCGTAACGGCTGTCCTTTAGTTTAAAGCCATAAGGAAGGTCCGCAATCACCAGTGTGAAATCTTGTGGCTTTACTGTCCCAACCAAATTAGTGCAGTCCCCGTGAATGATGGAAAACAAATTATTTTGGTCAAATAAATTAAACTTTTCATAATCAGAAGGCTCCACATCTAGAGTTCTCCTCTCTGCCAGTGTTCTTTCTTCTCGTGCCAGTCTGACAAGGTGCATAAAACCTTCTGGCAGGTCCTTATTTTTCTTCTTGTTCTGCAAACAAAGGGGAGATTGAGACAGAGACAAGTAAAGTATGACGTGTTTAGTCAGCGTACCCATCCTTCAAAATTTGGTGCGTACTGAAGCATACGCTCGTCGGATGTAGCTATGGGATAAAGCTCCTTGCACCTCTCCCACGTCTCCACGTTGAGTTGCTCCATCAGACATGTCTGGCAGGTGATAACATTTTTTTGGCTAGAAAGAAAAACACAACCTTTTTAGCAGTTGGAAAGAGAAAACGCGAAGTAAACTATCTTCCTGCCACCTAAAGTTATTCTAGAATACAAGCGCTGTAATCAATATTTTTCTTGTTGCAGAAGTGTATTCCAGAATACACTTTAACTGCAAAGAAGAAGCGAAAGTGTATTCTGGAATACACTTCTACAACGCAACAAGTTAGAGTGTGTATTCCAGAATACGTTTTCGCTGACTCAAAGGAGTAAAAGTGTATTCTGGAATACACTTTTACACTACAAGAAGAGAGAACGTGTATTCTGGAATACACTCTCGTTCCATCGAGGGTGCGAAAGCATTTCCAGGACCACTAAATTGCTGTTATCTGGACAGAATTCTACAAGTGAAAAGGCAGCAATGATTGTATGCTTACTTGTGCAACTCCTTCGACATTTCTTCGAGTGTGAACTCCTTGTCCACCACCTTTTGCTGCGGGTCGTTCTAGTAATTTGCGTGGTCGGTGAACCCCCTGCATCTCCCTCCAGACAGTGATGGTCATTTCCTTCTTTGGAACGTCGCTGCCTTTCTTCTTCTCCGACACCTTTCCCTTACTTTTTAGCTCACCGCGCTCAAACATATTAAATATTTCGTTCTGAAGCTCCCAGATCTGCAAACAAATTAAAAAACTTAGAAGCTAGTTGCACACTAAATCTTATTCTGGAATACGCTTGTAACCTTACCCGGCCATCCCTGAACGCTAGCTGAAACCAATTGTCATGACCAATGAGTGATGCCCGTTTGTTCGCCTCGTCGTATTTAAGGCAACACTCAATGGCACAAGCTTCTTTAAGTTCAAGGGAGTATTGTGCTTTTTTTTTTTTTTGAGATCCTCTCCATATTTTTCCTTGAAGATAACATATTCTCTGTGCATGAATCTGATTTTGTCGACAAAGCTCATTTTTAACTTGTACTCGTTGTCAGCGTTGTGAGTGTTGGCAACGATTTTAGCTTCCTCGTCGGTCAAACCACGGTGGCGAGACGGAGAAGAACGGACAAGTACCTAGGATTCTTTTTTTTTTTCCTTGTATAGTTGCCTCCTTGCCTTTAAAGGCGTGGTTCCCACCCAAAACATAATGCGTATATGTGTCCGCATTTTCTCTATCGTACTCTGCAGGAGTTGTGCACTGCTCTCTATCAACAAGAACAACAATTGGAGCTACATGTGCATTGGGATTGCTCCGGATTCTGTCCTTGAGGTTCCTTAGGTGGTGCATATATCTTTCGAACTGCGTTGGTCGTTCTCCAAACTTCATTTTTGGAGGAAGCTTCATAGTCATGGACCTAAGCAAATAAATGACACCTTGCACAAATTTGTGCAGGTTTATTTCTTCCATTTTCTCTGCTGTTTTATCAACTTTTTTTTCTTTGATGGCAACGCCAGGTGCTTTGCCTTTCCCCTTCTTCTTCTTGTGTGCATCCTCAGGAGCATCTTCTGTTTCAATGATAGCCGTTTTTCTTTTCTTAGGCTCTTTAGCAGCTATGGTTTGCCTCTGCTTCTTTGTTGGTGGTGGAGGTGGCTGCTCTTCAGAACCTGATGTACTCACGGATGGGCTCGCAGACCGTGATGGACTCCCTGATGGATTCCCTGGATCTTCCTCTTCCCCTTGTTCTGACTCGCTGTAGGGGAAGTCCTCGCCTCGTTATTGCCGAGCGTAATTAATGATGGCGAAGGCGACCTCTTGTTTGTTCGTAGTGAGAAACATACTTATAAAGAGGATGTGGATTTACCTTCACAAGTCTAAGGTAGGATTCATCAACATGAATAAAGCCTTGAGATGTCTGAAAAGACAATCTCCCTCCCTTACCGGTCTGCCTTGACTACCTCACTCCACGGACGGGGATGGTGCCCCATGCAGACAAATTCCCCATCATCGTACCTTTTTTGGTTCCGGGCTCCGACGGACATGCGAGAAAAGTCGGTCTTTGTACTTTCCGAAGTACCCTTGTAAAAAACCATTGAGTTTGGAAGTTTTTAAATAAATGGCGCGCATCAGACTCCTCAACCCTTCTCGTGGGTGCGGTTTTAGACGATTTTAAGAGGCTTCTTACATTGTTGTTTCTTGCTGCCGTCATGTGCAGGCAAATTGTGTGTAAACACGACCTTGTTAGAAAAAAAAATTGGCAAAGAACTATTCCGAATACAAAATGGCTTACAAAAAGGGAAAAAGAGGGCAAAAAGAGGACAAAATGTCAAAAAGCACGCGCAATCTTGGCAAAAAAAAGTGGTCTAAACAAGCTAAAAAATGCAGCAAGAATGCCTAAATTAACTAAAAAGCGGAAGGAAAAGTAACTACAAAACCTAAAAGTGTATTCGAATACACTTTTAAGCCTTCAGTGGAGGTGTGTATTGGGAATACACTTTAGCCTTGGAGAATCTGAAAGTATTGGGAATACACTTTAACCGAAAGTGGAGGCTTAAAGTGTATTAGGAATACACTTTTGCCTCCACTCAAAGGCGGTGTATTCGGAATACACTTTACTTTCAAATGCTTAAAGTGTATTCGAATACACTTAGCCTCCACTCGAAGCGAAAGTGTATTCGAATACACTTTCGCGATGGGAAGCGAAAGTGTATTAGGAATAAGCAGAACATGCAAATGATTATGCGTTGTACTTTCTCTCCTTGACCTGTCCATGGTTTTCTCTATGTGAATCGGAATCTGATCTCGAATATAATAATAGTATTTGCGCTGACTTCGACTTGAGCTCGGACGGAATCACGAATTGTAGAAATTTCCTTTTAAAGGTATCATTTTCGTCTTGCTCTTTTTCTATGTGATCCGGAATACGTTCAGCTTTACTATCCTACTCTTGTGTATTCCAGAATAGCTTTTATTTTGACTTTCACTTGATTAGTACTGGAACTTCTACTTGTACTACGTGGGCGTGTATTCGGGAATAAGAAAAGCTCAGACATGTAAAGTTTCTCAAATCTCTTTACTATTTTGCGGTTGTCAAGATGACGAACCGCCGTGAACAAGCTTCCACCACCTTTTGTTGTCTCAAGCTCGTGCGGTTCGAGGGACACGCTTTGGGAACAACGTCATTTCTAGTGAAGACCAGGCATTCTCCGGCTCCTACCCGCTTCATCGTTGTTGCTTCTCGAAGACACCCGAGTCCAAAGACAAAACAGGACTTCCACCACCCTTCCAACCGTCACCAAGTCCTCGTAGACAGCGACCTGCGGCATCTCCTTCCAAAGAATCACCACCAGTTCGGAGCAGGTTGCCACCACCCTTTGTTCCATCCCCGGGACCTACTGAAGCTCCACAACAAAGGGTGCTCAAGAACAAGCTACCCCCCCCTTTTGTAGTTTCGCCCCCTTCGTGCAAACATACAAGGAACACGTAGAGAAAACATGAGTAAGACTGTGAGATTGAGTACAATTTCTCTCACGGGACTTCACTACAAATGAGGACGACGCTCCAAAGATGCACTCCTCTTCACACAACAACGGTTGTGACACATGGATTTTGCAGAATTCCAGTCCGGCTCTAAAGGAGATGTTTGCAAGAACTCCTTTTCAAGATGGTACAAGAACGGTGATGCCACAACCTCTTATGGGCCATCACCATCCTTTAACACTTTGTACCCCGCCTATTCCGGGAACAACTTCACGTGGTCATTTTTTCCTCTACAAGCACACCACTTTCGGGGACGAGGAGGAAGTCACCCCCAGAGTAGAAGTTTCATCAGAAGATGAAGACACCAACGAGGAACAAAGAGATTACATGTTCTCAAGCCAATCTTCAAAGAAATTCAAGGTGGATTTTGGTTTTGGGCGTGCTCCCTCAAGCAAGAAGAAGAAATCTTATGGATGAACACAAAATGAGGAGACTTTTGAGAACTAAATGCTGCTCATTGGGTTGCATCAACAGATTTAATATGGCTAAATTACGGCGGTTAGAGACAACTTCTGGTTCCATGACATTGGCAGACCCGGAGAATGCCTACTTAGCTTATCATGTAAGACCAGACCGCAACACCTTCTTGCACTACATTAACCGTCAAGAAGTTTGCCAGAAATGCTTTATGGTTGTCCACCGTTTAGGGTCCACCAGAATGTCTAGAATACACAAAAGATCGGACAAAAATCCAAAGCAATCGATGATCATTGTGGACCAAGAAGAGTTGTAACCATGCATGCCCTTCTCTGTGTGTCATGGATGGAGAAATATTTTAGAGAAACATGTGAGAAGCTACCTAACAAAGGCAACATGTATCATTTAACCGATAACATCACCAAAAAGATGTTTTAATGAGTACAAAGAGACTTGCACTCGGCTTCAACACATCTCTTACTCACACTTCACCGGTGTGGAAAAGTGAATTCGGCCTTGTGAAAATTCCTAGAAAACATAGAATGTCCGTTTTGCTCGAGGTGTGCGTAATTAAAGAGTCAACGAGAAACCGCAAAGACAGAGGGTCTAAAGAAGTAAGCTCATGTTCTCCAATCTCTCACTTGTTTGAGGAGAAAATGTTTTGACCTGATTTCTTCTCTGAGATATTGTGCAATGAGAACCTTGCGGACATATCGTGAACAACAAGCGGTGAGAGAGAAGAAAGCTTGCCAAGCATAGAAAAAAAGCTCTTGAGCGTCCCTTCGCAATACATGTCTATTGTGATTGATGGAATGGACCAAAAAAAAAACAACTCTACCACATTTCTTGAACATTCCTAAGGATGTGCGAGGAGGAATGTTTTGTTAAGGTCCACCTTGTAGGAGCTATGGTCTTCAAAGGAAGTCTAAAGTGCAAAGTATTTTTGGCGTATCCAAACTTGCATGGTGACCCGAACCTCACAATTACAATTCTTAACAAGGTCTGTCGGCGAGCAAGAGCAATTACCACGAGTGCTTTATCCGCAACTTGACAATACTACAAGGGAGAACAAGAATCAAACACTCTTTGCGTACTGTGCCATGTTAGTGGAGCTAGGGATCTTTAGAAAAGTGAAGCTTGGTTTCTTACTTGTAGGCCACACTCATGATCAGATTGACCAAATGTTCAAGCAGATTTTACGTAGCCTTAGAAGGAAGAAGGCTTTTCGTCTTCCTTCTTTAGTTCGAATTATTGAAGATTCTTACACTCCTACTCCGGTGGTCGATCTTCTTAAAGAGGCGCTGATTTTAGAGAGTTTGTTTTCTCTCAACGTTCAAGCGAGAGAACAAGTTGTGAACAAGTTGAATGATCTCACCTTTCAAACATCATATCAAGTTCTACTTGAAGGATGGCCAAAGCTTCTTCTGAGGGGAAGAAGTATACCACAACTAAGGACTGGAGTCCACCAGAGGGATTACGCTTCCTTAAATACATTCCAGACACTTCCTTCATAGAGCGTGCTGAACAACTTCCTCTCAAAAATCCTAAGGAGTCCAAGCAGAAGAAAAGTACCCCAGAGTCATCCTTAAAAGCCATTGAAAATGGAATTTCCTCAGGCTTTAAGTACTTCTTAGAAGAAGATCGGATGTGGTGGAGTAATTTCTTTCTCGAACAGAAAATTGTTGTACAACATATAGCTCTAAGACAGTTGCAAGAACCATTTCAATGGCCTAACACCTTCCATCAACCCCAGCACCAAGCAGGTCCAAGCAGTGCTACATTTGCACCTGCAGTAGAAGACGAGGAGGACCGAGTCATGTACCTCGGACCAAGACGCAGGAATGAGCCTCAAGGTAATATCACAGAAATTACCAAAGGTATGCTAATTGCTCTTCCGACTGAGGAGGATGACAAAGGTCGACCGTTCTGGATAGCAAAAGTGCTTGACACAGTCAAGGAGGAAGGCTTAGTCACTAAACTCAAGATTCATTGGCTTGCAACACGCTCAGAAAATGCTTTTGAAGGTAGATATGAGTTAGAAATGAGAAGCCAAGGAAAAGGGAGAAAGTCCAAGAAGGTGGGTTGTAGGGACGAGCTAAACCTTAATGACGTGACTATTTTGTGCTATGATTTTAAATTGAAATCTGACAATCGTCTACGCCAGAAGACTATCAATTTGCTTAAAAAAGCTTGTAATTACGAAGAAGATGATGAAGAAGGTGGTGACAATGCTTCACCGATGCGTTGATAGTGATGAGGAAGATAACTCAAGCACTTCCTCGGATGATGATGAAAGAAGTGAAGGTGATGACGATGGCATAAATGAATATGAAGACGTCCTGGATCCCTCTCTCATCACTCCTCACACTTTTGCACATAACTGAGTCTTAGAAAAAGACTGTAAATTTTGCATGTGAATATGAAGATTCTATCTTCAAATTTTGAGAATACTACAGTTTCAGTTACAGACTTACTTCAATTTTTTGTTAAATATTTTATCCTCTGAAATTAGAGTTTCTCTCTTTAAACATACTTGAAGAACATTCTATTTGCTAAGAAAAGTGACACTTTAAAAAAGTCAATTCTTTCGTTGCAAAAAAAAATTAGTCATTTGGGGGGGGTCAAAATAGAATTTCATGCATCTTTTTTTTTTTTAACCTCGTTTTACCCCCTTTTTGTAAAAAAAAAAGGGAATCTTTGAGGAATATTCCTTTTGCTCTCGTTTCAATGATTTGCTCCCGTTTAATACGCAATCTTGTTAAAAGAATGATAACACCTCTATATGTTGTTGCAAGCCTTCCGCTGTTCATGCAAGGAGCACTATGTCGTCTGCATATAAAAGAAGCATGATAAGGTATCCTGCGAGCATTACTCCGTCATAGCAATTTCTGTTAAGCCATCCTTCTACTTCATCAATATAGATGCCAAATAGCGTTGGAGATGCAGGACAGCCCTGTTTAACACCAAAGATTACTGATTATTTGCTTATCACATTTCTTATTCAATGGAGTGCTCAATTCAGCCAGCACTTGCTCATATAACCTTGCTACAGCAAGTTGCAGTCCCTTAGGAACATTAATAGCATCTAATCTATCCATAAGTTTCTTTCGTGGTACAGTATCAAAAGCCCTTTTCAAGTCCACAAAGCATGCATACATTGCCCTATTTATTCCCTTAGACTTCTCAATAGCTACTCTTATTGTCGCTAGATGGTCTGTAGTGGAGTAACCTGTACGAAAGCCGGCTTGCCCAATAGCTCTGATATCCCGATCCTCAGCCCATCTAGATAACTTATGTTCCACCACTGTCCCAAAAAGCTTTGCCATAAGACTGATTATCATAATCGTGCGATAGTTGCTTGCTTTCGTTTTATCCCCACCTTTATGGATAGGAACGATACGACTTAACTGCCATTCCTTCGGAAATCCCAAAGCCATAACTGAGTTAAACAACTCAGTAATCTCATTCACTACTGCATTTCCTGCCCATTTTATCATTTCCGCTCTAAGCCCAGCTATATCTGCAGCCTTACCATTTGCAAGCTTTCTGATGGCCTCTCCTATATCCTCTGATGTAAATATGGGCTCCAATGTCATATCTCCTATATTTATAGACGGCTCATCTGCTTTATATAACAGCTCATGTGCATAGTTATATAGGTCAAAAGCATCTACATCACTTTTTGCTGTGTGTGGCGTATTCAACTGTTTCCAAAAGTCCTTTGGGCAATGTAATTTTTTGCCTCCCAATCGTCTATTTCAGATCTGCTGCCATCTGGCACCATCAACGGCTCAGCTTCCACTCCTAAAATCTCTTTCCTAAACGGTCGCGTGCCCTAAAACTTTTCGCATCTCTTTCGTCCTTCGTCCTCCGTTCTCCGTCCTCCGCTCTTTCTCTTTGATCATCGCCATGGCTACTTCTCCTAAGTTCCCTACTCTTCAGGTTACTGTCCCCAGGGATCCGACTCTTTTTGAATCGGTGGTTTTTTCCACTCCTACTCTTCGCGATTCTTTGGAAGGTGCAAATCGAGAAGTTGTAGAATGAACAAGGCTATTTGAGTTCTCCCGGCAAGAACTCCCTGCTCCAAATCCTCTTCAACTCCGGCAGTTTTCGCTCATCTGGTCAAAACTAATGAAGGCTATCTCACAGAGGTTGATCAGACCCGTATTCTCCTCACTCCGGCTCTTCTAGCCCAGGTATTTCAATTGCCCATACGAACCCCTTCTTTAAATTGGGCTGCTTTGCAGGATCAAGATGTCACCAAGTATGGCCAAACTCCTTATGCGGCCACCACTCATAAGCTTACCAATATCGCCAAACCCCATGAAGGCTTTGCTAAGTTTTTGTGGCGCAAGTTCTATGGATATTCCATCAAGAACACCCACATCAACAAGCAGTTCTTCCATGCTGCCGTTGTTGCCATCCACTCACATCATCCTATCGATTGGCCTCAGATTTTGTTCCATCATTTGCTTCATGAGGTTGATCGCATCCGTCACTCCCCAGGTTCTGGTTTGGAATCTGCCATGGGTGCCCATGTGCAAGCCATCATTCACCGTTGTCTTCCAGTTTCCAGTCAAGTTTCTCCTACCAATATTGATACCGCCTCTCAAGCCTCCAGTCATCAGCCATCCAACACTATACCCGTTGTCAAAGAGCTTCAAGAAGAAACTTCTCGTCCACAACCGTACGTCATCTTCACACCCTCGTGTGCCCCGCCAAGAACCTGTCGTCAATGTTCCCTCTTCTCAGTCCACAGAGCTTGAAAATTCCCAATCCCAGCAGGTCTCTCAACGCACCCTCTCTGTCATGCCACACCCGTCCTTACAAGTTCAACCACTGCAACCTCCTCCATCCAGACGTGCTCTCTATCAGTATGAGCAAGTTGTCACCGAGTGTATGCTCAAACTTCAAGAATCTCAAGAACACTTTATAAATGCGGTCCAGCATTACATGGATGAACAGGAAAGGACTGCCATGCTCGCAGATCAGCAAGCTCAGTTACAGACCACAATTCAACTTCTGGCTCAACTCAAGGATAAGGATAAGCTTCTTGTTGATCTCCAAACTTTGTATACAGACTTAACAAAAGATTACATCAATCAGCTCCACCAGGTTTCCCTTAGAGATGATCGTATATCTATTCTCGAAGGTCAAGTATCAGCACTTCAGACACAGGTCACGCCCTTACAGGCTCAGGTTGCAGAAGCTCAAAAGCAGAAGCTCATTGATGACACAGAAATTGTCAGTCTTTAGTTGCAGCTCTCTACTCAAGGACCCTCCTCTTCACATGCCACTCACTCACACAGGAAAATTCGTGATCAGTCCCCTCTCCTTGCTGAGAAAGATAACAAAATATGTGACTTGGAACATCAAGTACACCAGGCTATCCAATCTGCAGAAGAAGCTCGGAGTCAACACGAGACCTACCTTCAGCTCGCTCTCACAATTCCACGGGATTTTTCAACTCTCTCCAGTTATTTAGACTATGTTCTCTCACGCTGTCATCTTTTCCTCCTTAAATGGTATTCAGCAAATGGCAAGATTCATGAACCCCTCAGCAGCACTGATCTTCTCACTATATGGCCAGATTTCTCCATTGAAGATAAGGGACTCTTTTGTGCGCTCTTGGTCTATGGTCTTCTCACCTGTGATGATCATGAATTTTTCATCTTTTGCCTAGTTCAGCTGATGGCCTACGTCATTCATGATTTCTATCTGGCTAATACCCTGGACAAGTTTGATGATGGGCCAAACCGTGTCTTCAGTGGCAATGAACTTGCTCAATGGTTGTTGTTGCCTGAGAACAAATACTTGTAGGATCCGACACACGCCACCACCTTCAAAGACGAATATATGCCGGAGCTTGCTCATCACCTTCCCCTCTGGATTGCTAAGACTCTGCAACAAGTGCGCAAGAACTTATCAGAACCTAATTCTTTTTTGATACCTCGAAGGTCTTTATAGCTCCATGCAAAGATGTGTTTGAACTATTTGAACAAAGTGATAGCACGAGCTTTATAAGTTGGCAGAAGATTTGCAACCAGGCGGGCTGGTTGATTTTCACCAAGATTCACTACTTCCACATCGGGAGTTTGAATGTGTGGGACCACTTCCGTGTCCTTAACAACGTGAGCAGGTGGTTGGAGCATCACCGGAGGTGCAGCATTCTGTGTAGTAAAGAAAAGAGGCTGCTGAGTATCATCAAGCAAGGGTTGCTTCATGACAGCATGGACATCCACAACCTCAGAAGGAGCATTTGTGTCAGAAAAATGATCAACGCGTTGAATGCGATTGCAAGGAGCCAGGTAGGGGTCAAGCAGAGCTGCCACAGCCTGGTCCTGATCAAGGGTCATCTCACCCCAAGGATCTGCAGGGTAGGAGGAGAGAGGAAGACTCGCAGGTGGAGCCTGGACCTGATAAGTACTTTGAGAATCTTCAGAATCACTATTGGAAAGCGATGGTTCAGCGTGTTCAACCGAAATGAGCTTGCCTGTTTCCAAACCTATAGTGGCATTGAGAGTGCCATCACTGATGACCAGTTGATCTGTGGCTCAATAATGAATGCTCTTAGCCTGGCAGAGGAAGGGGCCCAACCAGCATGTCATAGTCACCCGAATCTTCACCAGCTTTCCAAATACCAAATTCCAAACGAAATTGGAGATCACCAATACTGATATGGAGAAGAGGGGTGATGCCTTGAGGGCGCGAGATATGGCCGTTAGCCAACTTGATGTCATAGGAAGCACAATAGAGTTGTTTGATGCCCAATTGCTTCCGAAGCTTGTCTGCAATGAGGTTGACAACACTACCTCCATCAATTTGGACGTGATTGATCTGTTGGTTTCCCACCGTGGCGTGCACCGTGGGGGTTGAAGTAGCCATCGCTCCTACCAAAACAGTGGGTAGGCTGTTCTTTGAGAGCAAGACAGAGTTTGAGAACAGTGGCAAGACTCAAGGGGATCTTGATTTTGGCAAGCTCTTCTTGGAGTTCCAAGGGAACATGAGAAAATGGATCAGCAGGGTCCAAAGGGGCAGGAGTCTGAGGCAAGGAAGCCAAAACCTCCTTGAGAAGCTCAACCTCTGCAGCAATATTGGGATACTGCTGAGAGCGTGGGCTTTTGACAAGGAAGGTGTCTCCTGACGCTGCTGAACATGCGTGGTGGCATGAACATTGGCAAGTGTACGGCCTTCGGCAGCTTGCATGAGCTTGAGAATAAAGTCATGAGAGTCTCTTATACATGTTGTCACGTAAAAACTGTTAGTTGTATCATTTTCGTGGAAAAAACTATGAAATTGCACAAGGGAATCATCGCGACGAGAAAATTATGCCGAGGGACAGTTTTAGGAACCTTAAATGGCCTTTTACTTCATAATCATTCATATTACCATTGTTGCGAGGGGGGTTGTAACTTGTGTCTTTCAAACCACAATAGATGCTGTAATGGTTGTAACATAGGCTTCATCTTTTGTATATATCTTTCAAAGTGAAGTCCATTTGCATCTAACAGCAAGTTTATTCATGTGTATGTGAACTTACAAGCTTTTAATTGAAGATATTGATCCATAACGGGTTTGATAAATGGTTTGAATTTGTGCTCATACCTAGTTTACCACGTTGTGCACTTTCCACCTTAATTAATCAATCAACTCCATTTCCACCTTAATTAATCAATCAACTCCACAATGATTACATGACGTAAAAATATTATCTATCTTATTTAGCCAACAGTTTCTATGATATTGACTTTGGTGACAACTACCACTATAGAGTTTGGTCCATTGGATTTTGCCAACCTACTTTGGTTGTGGATATAATGGCATTTCTTTCCGTGGTTTGTAGTATTTTAGAAAAGCCTTGTAGCTAAGGTTATTGTTATATCATAGAATATAAGAAGTAAATTGTTACTCCTAGGCAAGTAATACGATTTCTTTGCCATATGTTTGATATCGCCAAGTTCTAAACAACCACATTGGCTTGAAGAAAATGCTAGAAACAAAAACATAGATTCATGATACAAGCCTTGGCAAAGAAAATGATTATGGGTCATTCATTAAGAAGGCAGTTTTACATAGCTGGGATTATTTTAAACACTTTATTTAAATCGATGCCTTTAAATACAGTTATGATGGTTATGATATATGGAGTAAGTATAAATAAAGTTATCTGGCTAATAATCAGAGTACCTTATAGATTGTAAGGGCCTCTTGGATGTAATATATTCATTGTGAACATGAATACTCATGGATGGTGGTTGCTTCATGGCTATCTCTTAGCCATTATAATTACACTTTGGTATGCTTAGATTTTGGGCATAATGTGGGTTCAAATCCCACATATTCAAGATCGTCTTCCACGCCATTCAAAATTGAGAGATATGCTCTACCATAAAATGTCAAACATTAATAATGGATTCAACCTTGTAGTTTTAGAACCAAACAAATGTCTGCACACTGGGGTGTCCCATTTTTTATGTCCCTTTTGTCCCCCAATTTAGTACTAAAATCAATAAAGGTGGTTGGAAATCTAGGAGGCAATTTCAAATTTAGAAAACAAAAATAGCAATAAAAAATCGAATTCCTTGAATCTTGGAGAACCGGGCTACAGTGCGTACATGTGTTGAGCCCCGATAAAGAAAACTAAAACACCAATGAAATCATCATTCTTGCTTCTCGTCTTTCGATATGTTCAAGGTTTGAATGGAACCAATGGATTGTGTTTCTTTTTCCTATTTGCAACATTCAATTTGTGAGTTATTAGCGTATTTGAATGCCTTGCCTTATGAATTATGAATTGGGCATGGAAATAGCATTCCACTGATATGTTTGAGTCCAGTTTTTTCGGTTGCCCCTAAGGGGAAAACCCTCATCCATGTGGGTTTGTGGCATATTCCAAGTATATGTCAGTATATGCTCGAAAACATGACTTTGAAGTGTGATTTAAGCCATTTCACTCTTGGGTCACAGAAGGCAACCCTCCGTGCGCAGCAACTTGTTTTGTATTTCCCCGTGGTTAATATATTAATCTTGTTTACTTTGGTATTTAAATTTCGCATTAAATGTTCTGTTAATGTTGGAAGTCCCCTGTTTTTCCTTCCATCTTCAACATTGCGTATATTAAACCTCATTCTTATTATGTATGTCGTTCACAAGCAAGCACGAAAAAAATCGACCTGTATTATTCTTCTTAAGATAGGCAGTCGGTAGCCACATGAAGGCCTATGGTTTCATATAGAGGACGGTCAGTCAACAAAACAATCTTAGAGTGCATATAGTCTAGATACATTACGGCTGTAATTTAGACAAATTTTTTTCTACAATATTTGTGGGACTTCATTTAATGTTAGCGATTACTTACTTGAAGAACATATTCTATACTTCCTCATTAATTGGCAAAGGTTCAGTGGAGCTTATGTTTATTCGTGATGAAGATCTCTTGGCCCTATAAAGAAGAAATTATAACTGACCATATCCATCTAAAACACTATATCAATATACTGTACCACCGCGACGCAGATTCTCCCTAGCAAGGACCCAAAAAGGGGTGAACGATGTAACCATAAGGCTTTCGCCCTTAAATGCCATTCTTGCATACTTCCGAAGAGCACCGGCTTATTGGACAACACTTGCAATATACTTGATATTCTTCTCCATTCTTATTGGACAACACTTGCAATATACTTGATATTCTTCTCCATTCTGTATAAGGTAAAGCCTCTCTGGTGCAAACACTTTCTTTGATTTACATCTTCAAAACTTCTATGTGTATTACTTACCACTAATGATCATTCTTTTTCCTATTAGCCATTCGCTGAGATCCGTATTTTCATTGGCATTCCTTTTCCACATGTATATAATTCTTGTTCGCTCACAATTCCATTTGCCATCGTATCAAACCAATAATGGAGTCAACGCGCAATTCTTAAATTCAAAGTTGCAGCTGAAATTCAAATTACCACGATTAAAATTCGAACGCAAACCCATCTGCCTAGCCTTCTTCCCAACCCTGCAGTTCTGCTAGTTATCATTTATCTTAACATCTAGGAAAAGCGGCAAGTTGCATTCATGATTAGGACAGCCATACTTTTGTTGTGATTGGATATCAAAAACAAGTTATACACTTGATTTTGCATCAAAAACAGGTTACACACTTGATTTTGCATCAAAAAGCTCATAAATTGCTAGACTTCATGTATTCCTCTTGTAATTTTTTCATTATGACAATTTAATAACTTATTAACGGGGTACAAATTTCCTCATTTTTATCAGTAATGAGATTGACAATCTTCACATAGTGGCTAATATCTTGTATCACACTTACCCCAATTGCAATATGTAACAGATATGGGCCAGACCGTGAGCTCTAGTGTTGCACTGCCTCTCTGGACCCTCTTCTCTGTTTGTTGTGCTCTCAAGTTGTACACGTCATCAAAAGCATATCTCGTTCTGTTCATCTGCACGGAGACCTCTAACGGATGCCTAAATTTTGCTCCTAAAGATGAAAGTCTGTTGATGAATATTATTTCCACCGCTTCATTCCTTTTGCGATTGAATTAGCAAGCTCATAGAAATCCCAACACCTAGGATGGAGCCCACTACTGCCAAAGACAATTCTGTGGGAATACGAAATCCTGCATATCAACATCAAATTTGCAGATTAGCTTCACCTATGAATAATGTGCTCGTCTAAGATCATACCAAGGTAATCTGCTACCATCTTGGTGCCAATGAACCCCAGGATTGCAGCAATTGAAGGCTGCACTTAAACGATGGATATGCATGTGTGAAATGTAGATGAAGAAATTGTTTCTGTAAAATGTTTTCAAACCTGCAAATACTCCAGTTCGCCCATGCTACCCGAAATGATTGTATAAAGTGATCTTAAACCTGCAAAACATCTTTCTATTAAATAGAAGTACTTCAGCCTACAAATTGTCTGGCCTAATTGTAGACAGAGTCTAATGCAAAAATAGCGCGAACCAAGAATAGCAAACATATTTGATGAAAAAACTATCAAAGGATCCCTAGTGACACCAAAGACCGCAGGTATTGAATCTACCTGCAAAATACGGAAAACAATCTTGGTAAGACTTGCTAACCGCACACAATTGTAGAGATGCACAATACTATTTTAGTCCACCAAATATCAATTGCATTTACTGTGACAAAAGAACAATCTTCGAGGAAGCACTTACTGCAAAAACAATGTCACTGAGCTCCACCACAGCTAAAGCTAGAAGTAAAGGGGTTGCCTGTCAGGCAACAGATATGAAAGGTTATCAATTTCAGTTTTCTTCTTACAAAATTCAGTCCTGTCTCTGAAAACATACACTAACCTTCTTAATCCCTTTCTCATAAGTAAAGAAATTGTTGCCATCATATGATGCTGTAGTTAAAGAAACTACAATTAATAACAGCACATTTAATCTCTCCACAAAACTCCATGGCATAAGACAATGTGACAAGAGTAACACTTGAACATCAGACCCTATACACACTAAATTCTTTCAGAAATTCTTTGTCAAAGATGGAAAAGTTAAGAGTACAGCATGCATAAATTAGTGCCATTACATTCCCTTGGAGCATCCCAGTTGATAATTATATATGTAGCAGACATTCCCATATGCATGTGCAATAGCTGTCCTGGACACTCCTATACTACTATACCATTGTCAGGACTCAACACTAGAGTCAGATCTTGACATGGAGGAAATCATCAATTGAATCTCTTTGGCCGCCTATTCCAATCCCTGCGTCCTTGTTATCCAGAGGTGCCAACCGATGATCCGCTGCAGCATTGGAAGGCACCAAGATCTTCAGCAATTGTAATCCCTGTTCCTCCTTGTTACATGTGTGACCTTGTTCTACCAGGGATTAAATCCACTCTGGATTACCTGCTTTCTTATTTCCTGTCAATTTTGGGTCAAAAACACTTGTTTTCTCATTTGCTCCAAAAGTTATAGGAATCGCATTGTTCTTTTTCCTCAAGTATTCTTTGATGATAGTTCCAACTCCAAAACCCCTGCAAGCTCCTCATTTTTCCATTTCATTTAAAGAGAGAAATTTTTATTCTTGATTCATATTGAAGAATTAGGGCAAAGGAGTGATTTTTATGGTAGGTTCAGTTCTTATTTTATATTCCAAAACACTGCCTCATTTTTACGTCTTCTAAAAACACTCTGCAATCTCTCCTTTGGCAGAGTCTCAAAACTACCTGCTAGAACAATGTACACCCTTGAATGAGCAGCCTAACGCCTTATTGTTTATAACCTAAAGCTTGGTGCCATATAGATTGTCATAATTTACTAGTATTTCACGGCTAGTATTTGACATTAGATTATGAAAGCTGATTATATTTTACGGGCCATGGAATACTGAGTTGTGCTTTTGAAGAAGCTGACAAGCAATATTATTGAAGATATCAGCAAACTATTAAATGATAAGCACAGGGATTATGAGACATCACCAAATAGTTGAAGAATTCATACATGAGACGGGAATAAACTTTTGGCAGATGTTCACCACAAAGTTGCTGGAAAGGTCAACCTCTTCTTCCTCAGATTCTGTAAATAACTACAAGTAATGCGCATTTCTTGCACGTGATATTTTACAATCCCATGAAACCAAAATAGATTAAGATAATCATGTACCTTATACGAGGAGAATAAAAGAATGCCTGCAAATATGAGATTGACAGCCTCAAACAACTGAAGAATCACAGATTAGCAGAGTAAGCACAGAGCAAACAGTTATTTCACATGCTACTTATTTATTCTTCTACCTATAGTGACAACCTCGTGAACAATCCTTTTCACGAATACTTATACTCCCAGATGAGAAATTTCTAAAGCCAGGCTAGATTGTTTTACAACTACATTCTAATAGAACTAATATTCGTCTGGTTTAGCTCTACGCATATAAAAGTCTTATGAGAACATGAAAACATACACAATCAAACCTTTTTCATATCCATGATCAATAAGAAACACTGCAATCCAAAGATTCAGGTCGTCATCCTACATCTCTCTTACTCATGCCGAATTAGAGTTATGATCCTACAATTAAACCACTGAAACCTTTGCCTAAGAGAATCATGCAAGTAATTAAATTTCATGCATGCTTCTCAGTTATTCAGCTCATCAGGGTTATTGTATGCTATAATATTTACAGATATATCCACAAATATTCTATGATCACATACTCTTAATCTCTATAACATTTCCAGTTTCCACAGTTAATTTCAAATTTGGAAACATCTCTTTGCTCCTGTTCATATTGTACCTTCGGCAGCAATTAGTTAAAATGGTGCATAGAATAAATAGAAGCCTTGCATTTAAATCCACACGGAGTAAAACATAGATAGATAGTACTTTTTACTTTTTTGGATAGTATAATAGGCATCGACTAGTCTTATACTTTATAAAATATTACCTTTAAGGTAGCTATTCCAAGAAAAATCATAGCTGCTCTAAAGACAATAGCACCAGCAATTCCGAATGTGAGTACCCGCCCCTGCAGGGAAACCATATTTGTGATTGGAATTCTTCTTCCAATGAATTAACACATTCGTGCGTCATCTATAAGTTGTCAATTCAGATGCAACCTGTGTCTTTAGGTAAATTTTGTTCAATTTTATTGAATAATTTAGCGCATAAAATTTGAAGAAAATATCACAATCCCATTTAGCCAAATAAGACAAATAACTTCTGAATGAGTTATGGTTATAACCTGATAAGAAACAGGAACTTTGAAATAGCTGAAAATCAGAACAAAAACGAAGAGATTATCCACAGATAAACTTTGCTCCAAAAGGTACCTGCAAATGGTCAAGAAGAAAAAGAATCAGAAATTGTCCTATCCAGAGACCCGCACCTTAAACTCACAACACAATGCCATTTGCTAGAAGCATTTGTTAAAACAGCCTCAAAAAGATCCTGTAGGAACCTTTACTAAACAAGCATTTTACATGCGACATTGGATTTCGAAACACTATGTGCTAGCAACTCACAAACTTGAAACATCATAGCATACACGCTATGCTAAATGGTTGGAAATTAACAGATGAACTTGAAACATGGATGGATGCAATGTTGAATTTGAGAAACCAAGGGAGTTAAATCTATATGAGTTTCAAATCTGGAAAACCAGCACTGCTACACATATCAACAAAATAGACAAATGCTAGGGCCACTACCCACCTTGCCGCAAACTCTAACAACCAGCAATCCTTACCTGTTTCAACAAGAAGGAACAAATCCTAGATGTCTGCCTGTTGCATATCATTTTATGACCTATTGCATGTAGGTCACCCATTGTACCATGCAGCTAACCATATTCTTGTATTGAACTGTCAACACTGCACAAATTAATTCACAAGGACCAACGCACTCGACTGGCAGTTTCCTCATGGCCGTTTAGGAACTACGTTTCACCTGTTCTAAAATGATTGCCATTGAAGGTTTTTTGCAGGCTTCCCTAGAGCAGAATTTTTTCATATATAATACAAACCTAACCAGAGAAAAATCCTTTTTCTATTCCAGCATCAATTCTATAGTGTTTGTATCCAGAGCCCTCTGCACATACCCTGCAAAAAATTCGGATGCCTTTTCGCCACCTTCCTGAAAACCAACAATGGTCCCAAATGCCACTGCAGCACTTACCTGTTTAGTCCGAAAGTAAGGACAAAGTATGAGACAGCACTAATTAGATATTAGCATGACTCAGACTGGAGCTAAGTCTTATTGAGCTTTCCTTAATCGACAGACTAGACATGTATTATACCAAAATAAAATAATGTGCTGCTACATTCCTTAACCAACCAAACCTAACCAACTGGACAAAAGTTCACCCTATATGTTCAGATCTCCATGCAACTCACAGAGAACAGATGGGGAAATTTTTAAATTCCTGATGTCGTAGTATATTTCTAGTTTCTTTTACATGCAAATCTATAGGTGGCTTCCATTTGCCCATAACTGTACATAGGCCAATTTAATAATGGATCTCATAGATCCAAGCAGCTCCTGCAGATTTCCCTCCCTCCTGCCTAATGTTAGACCTACATGCCTGCGTCAGATATTTATGCATGAGATATGCAGCCCATTGAAACCTCAAAAACAGCACATACATGTTTGCCAAGCAAAAGCTATAAAAACACTTATTTCCTCTGTTGATGCTTTTGAAGTAAAGAAGATTGTATATTTACCCAGAAAGCAACTGTCTTAATTGCAGATCCATGCTCCACAAGTTGCCTAGGTTGCAAATTGTTCTCAACCTCCCCTACAGAAGAGATAGTCTCTGCCACTTTAGATGCTTCTAGTACCACCATGTCTATATTATCCGTAAGCGTTGTTGCCAAACCATTCTCTTCTTCATCACATAAAGTATCTTCTGGAACTGAACAATTACAGTTTAGCAAGATTTATGAACTTCGTGTATGTGACCAAATGACAAAGTTGGAGCGACTTCCATGTGAACTATGAAAGGAGAAGAGTTTCTTTAAAAGTAACTTACCTATCTGATCAAAGTTAAACAGCCATATGTTTCTTTAAAGGTAACTTACCTATCTGATCAGAGTTAAACAGCCATATGTTTATCAGTATTTGTGCATAGGCGGAAAAATAAAAAAGAAGTTTCATTAAGACTTCTTCATCACATAAAGTATCTTCTGGAACTAAACAATTACAGTTTAGCAAGATTTATGAACTTCGTGTATGTGACCAAATGACAAAGTTGGAGCGACTTCCATGTGAACTATGAAAGGAGAAGAGTTTCTTTAAAAGTCTATCTGATCAAAGTTAAACAGCCATATGTTTCTTTAAAGGTAACTTACCTATCTGATCAGAGTTAAACAGCCATATGTTTATCAGTATTTGTGCATAGGCGGAAAAATAAAAAAGAAGTTTCATTAAGACATAAAAAAATCTTGGGCTTCACTTTATACATTCTGCATTGCAGAATTCTCCATGTTGTTGTACTTATGCTATTCGTGGAGATAAATCGAAAACCATACTTGGTTTTCAAACAAGAAATCCTGCAGTTTAAGCTTTCGTTTTGACCATAACTTCCTCAACTTGGGTTACATATCTGGATAACACCTGCTCTAAGACCCTCTAAAGTTCTCATTGCATTTTGGTTGAAGCTATGTGCATTTCCCTAGTGGTTAGCTCTTGGGTTTGATGCGTCCTCGCCCAACTTCAAAAACATTTGGTGGAAGAAGGGTGATGCAAGTCTCACCAAGTGTGGATCCCTACTTTTCAAAAAGGACATTCACACATATTGAAGATTCCAATAAAACTGGTTTACAAGCCTGTCATTGGGTAAAATGTTCCATAATAAATGATTTACAAAACTGTCATGGATGAACCAAGATGCTGTAGGTCTGTTAGGGCCTCTAGGCTGGTGGTGAAGAAGTTGATAAAACGCATTATAGATTTCATCGTCCTTGTATTATAGTAGCAGTTTGTTTACTTTAGATCTCCACTTAGCACGTGTGCGTGCACATGCACATTTATTTGTTTAACCTGTATGTTTTGCTTCTTTCTCAATCTAATAAACTGCAAGACACAGCGCAAGTCTTTTCAAATGAGAAAACATATTAGGAATCAAGAGTGCCAAACGATGATATCAGAGCATTTTTTGGAGCAAATGCTAAGACGGCAAATAACACATGCAGGTAGAAGCTTTTTTTAAGAAGTTTGATTAGATAAGTTTAGGGATTAAATATTTAATGTCTTGAAGGCTATCACCCTCCTTGCAGCCCAATATTTTTCTGTATGTTTTCGGTCTCATAGACCCTATGGATCTCCACTGGATGTTTTATAAACCTTTCTTTCTTGCTTTTTTCTTTCTTGTTATAGCCTTTTCATGAAGAGCAGTTAGAAAAATCACACTGAGGACTGAAGACGCAAACCTAGTGTGCTTGCCATTATGCCAAGTTAAGTGATTAAGAAAAATCACCAAAAAACAGCATTGAAACTGAAACGGGATCATCATACCATCATCAGCTTTTGATGGCCTGGAGCAGCAAGTCTCTTGATAGCTTCTTGACCTGTTGCTGACCCCTGCTGGGAGGCTGTTCATCAGAACATAGGCATGTGTAATCGAATCAAAGAAACAAATGAGGAAAATGTGGAGGCCCTAGAGGCTCCAATAATAAAACCGAATAGAATCTTTGAGGCTTTACCTGCACATGCCCAAAAGCTGTAATAACTCATTTTCAAATGATTACAGTGATACACATGTGACCATGTGTAACTATGTCCTTACGGAAAATATCAGAATTATCAAAACTCTCAGTGTTTCAGACAAGCTGAGCATTTGAGACAAGCTGCAGGTCATAAAGAATAGGTGGATGCCATGAAGGAGAAATATTTATGCTGCTTAAGTAAAAGACAGGCCAACCAGGCACAATATCATTAGAAAGAAATGAATGTATCATACAAATTCAACTTAGATGGCTCTATAGCTAAGTACAAAGCTCCTCTAAGGGACAAGGACTACGGAAATATTGCCATACTATAGCTAAGTACAAAGCTCAGAAATATCTCCATGACTATACAGAAGCTTTGCCCCTGTTGCAAGGGTGGCCACTGCTAGAGCAATTATAGTGGCAGCAACAAGAGGTTGGCCATTCTACCAGTTTGACTTCAAGAACGTTCTCCTCAATCAAAAACTAATCATTTCAAATATCGAAAAGCACAATAGACCAGAGTTTGATGTCAGTAATTTGGGACTCCTACATTTTTGCTTAAGTGTGGAAGTATGGCAACATCTTAGCTACATTCAGTTGACTCAAACAAAGTGCATCAAAGACTTATTGGCTAAATTCCACATGAAAGACTGCAAACAGACCCTAAATTCTTATGAACCAGTGTAAAATACTTGGTATTGATGCTAATAGACCCACTTGTGATGCTACTTTATATCGTCAGTAAGAAGGTTCACTCATCTACCTCATAATTACTCGACCAGATAGTGCATTTGCAGTTCATCAGGTGAGTAGATTCATGCAAGCATCTGTACGTGTATTATGTAGGAGAGCAGCTATAGACAAAGTTTTTGAAGTTCATCCAAGCACACATATGATGTTCCCTTGTTTTTCTAAATTCTCTAGTTCATTCCCTTCTTTTGAGTTAGAGTAAAATTTCAGAAGGGGTTTAGGGTTAGTGAAATGTTTAGCCGAACTCCTCCAAAATAATATTGGAGGAGTGCATTGAAGTCTCCACAAATAAAGGAGAACACTGGCGTCTTCCTTTCATCTTCATGAGCATGAACCGTTTTACTTCTGTAACAAGGTCTTAAGTAACACCAATCCCAACTTATGCTTGGCAACTTCAGGCACCCCTTTCTAGACCATGTTGTGCATTTTAGTGACCGGTATGGACTGTATAAGAATCAAAGAAAAGCATGATTTACATGCTTTACTAATCAGATTGTGTATGCACTTGCTGCTTGACCTGACCACCTAATCACTATAACAATCAACCAAAAATATCCTCCCTATTCTAAGTGGCTCCGACACCTATAGAAAGATAAAAGGCTTTTAATCAAATTGGAACCAGCACACCTACATAATATTAGACTGTACAAACAAGTGAATGACATAGTTTAGACACTGTTGGTTAAAACGCCTTAAACCTTAGAATGGAGGTCAACAAGCAGCAGTAAAGTATCATTCCCGTGAGCCAAATGCTTTTAGCAGATGAAAGGAAGACATCATGCTCTTCACATCTTTTTGAGCCAAAGGAATTATAATCTTGGACGTGCAATTACCAAGGGAACATGCAGAATAGTATTTTCAGTGGAAGCATAATGCCATTGCTACAGGTGCCTCTCAATTTTAAAGTAGAGTGTTCTCTTTCCAGCCCAATATCCCGAATAGATAAAATTCCATTTCGTTTTGTCCCAATAAGATCGATACCAGAATACCCACAACATATCAGGCACGTTACATAAACTATCATTACCAAAGAAATGGCGTCTCGTTGAGGGTGAGTTTTCAATTAATGCCTTGAATTCCAGGCGCTTTACACTATGAAAGCTTTTTTTGACATAGACTTCCTGCAATGTTCAAAATCAAAACCCGCAGGCATTATGGTGTTTCGTTATTTAAACTTCATTCGGCAATAAGAATGAAGTAGTGTGTACAATGCCAAAGGAAAAAAATACTTACTGTTCGAATCTGAAGATCATGCCTGTAAGTCTCAGCTGCATGGAAGTTCTTCTTAGAACCAAATTGCATTGAACAAAAGGAAGGCGATGTCAATTGAACTCCAAACGTCGCCATCTTCAGAAACCTTCACTTCTCTCTATCCTCTGTAACAAATGTGATGATCCTGAAACGTGACATAATCTCGGACGCTGGAAACTATTTTCCCAGTAAATCAAAATTAAATATAATTTGAATATTAGCGATTCTCACTCACAAAAGCAAGCGTCGAAATATTTTTACCCCGGTTATTGTGATTCCATCGCAAGATATTCCCTCCCGCAGAATCACTAACCTCCGAGAACGGGATCCGTTCTGGAGGCCCCGTTATCCGTACCTGACATCGTCAGGTGTACCTTCCGCCCTTTTTTATTCTATGGGACGGAATCACCATCCAAAATATTCCAGTAAAACTTCAAATTTTTGAGGTTATCTTCTTCTGGAGGTTCTTGCCGGCTATGGCGCTCCGGCGATAGATGGCCACTTGGGTTTGGGGATCTTCTTTTTCTTGTTCTCGTTATTTTCTTGTGCAGATCCGGCAATATAGATATGGCGTAAAAGAGGTGGCGTTCTTCCTTCTCTTTTGCTTCAAGATTTTTCGTTGGAGTGGGCGCCGAGAAGCTTTCGGGTGTTTATCCGTAGAAGATTTACTTGTTATTTTCTTGTGCAGATCCGGCAGTATAGATATGGCGGAAAAGAGGTGGCGTTCTTCCTTCTCTTCTGCTTCAAGACTTTTCTGTTGGAGCTGGCGCCAGTAAGCCTGGGTGTTTATCCGGCCGAAGATCTGCAAGACAGCGTTGTTTGAGGTTCAAACGGAAGTGGAGTCTCTGCTAACATGGCCGCAGGACACTCCAGCTCTTCGCCATTTTAATGGGGACGTATCCCTCTTGAATCTGAGGTCCGGCGGAATCTTCACACCCATGTATGGAGATCTTGATAGCATTTGCTATGTCTCGCAGGGACACGCAACTGCAGGCTTGTTGCATCCTTCCGGCATGCTTGTTTCTGTTGAAAAGCAATCTGTTATTATTTCTTTCCCTGTTGCTTTGCATGCTCTGCACAAGAAAATAACGAGAACAAGAAAAAAGAAGAAGAAGTTTCTTGATGTTTTACAGCGTTGCTTGTAATGGAAGAGTGTGCAAGCATTGGAAGCTGAAGGCTCTGCAGGCATTGGGCGTTGCCTGTTCATAGGTTTTTAATCCGAATTCTTGCCATTGCCTTTTACTCCAACCGGTTGCTATTCAGTTTACAGGTGATTAAGAAGAGCTACGGGATTGAGGCAAACGAAAGATGAAACGAGGAGAGATGGAATCGAAAATACCTCTGCAACCTAGCACGCACACACGTCCTGCTGTTAACAGACCTAATAACCTGTTATTATGAGTATGAGAGGCAGCAGGGGAAGAGTATGGAACAGGGGATTAAACAGGATTTTGCAAAGATAAAAACCGGTTCGGTCCGGGGTTACGGTGAGGCCGATCGGCACGGAGGTTGAATCCTCCACCCCAAAGAGAACATCCTTCATTTCTTATTGTGGAACGAGGGGTTATGTATGCTTAGCTAAACCATCCTGAACCAGTTTCTATGGAATCAAAGGAAATTTATCTAGAACCATTTTCTATGGAATCAAATGAAAATTTTGGATTGAACCATGGTAATTTTTCCTCCCTGTGGCCTGGCCTGTAGACAGATAGGTCCGGAGCGATTTGAAATTCCATGGTGATTCCACGGGAAGGAATATTATGGTATGTGATTCTACGGGTTAGAATATCCAGGTACGCGGTGATTCCACGGGTTAGAATATCACGGTATGTGATTCCATCTGGCGGAATTACAAGTTGTTGGTGATTCCACCGGCAGAAGTATTTCACGAGGTGATTCCACCGCGGAAATTTTGGGGACGTGATTCCGCCTGGGGGTATTTCACCATGGTGATTCCACGGCGGGATATCAAGGTGATTCCGCCCGGTGGAATAGCGAGGTTGATTGAGATGGCCCGGAATAACACGATGGTGATTCCATCTCACGCGGAATCGGCGTTCGTGATTCCATCTGGCGGAATAGCAAGGTGGTGATTCCGCCCAGCGAGAATAACACGATTGTGATTCCGCTCTCGTGGAATAAATATCTGGTTGTGATTAGATGCGGTGGAATACATGGCGGTGATTCCATCTCGAAGAATCAGAATTGGTGATTCTATCTGGGCGGAATAGCAAAGTTGTGATTCATGGGAAGGTATAAATGACACGAAGCGACCTCGCAGTGCACGGATAAAGGGGCCTGCACGGATAGCGGGGTCTCGGCCTGGTGATTCCGCGGGATGGAATTTTTTGCGATGGAATCACAATAACCGGGGTAAAAATATTTTGTTCCAAGCCCCACTGGCCACTATTAGTTGGGACATGTTGCAGGTGCAGGTGTAACCTTATTTGCAGGCCCCAACCAAAGTTGTGAGTGTTAGGGATCAACTAAAGTTGTGGGCATCTGACTTGACTCCAGATTAGAAAGTTGCGTGTTGGATTCACATTGGGTTCAATTCTATACGCCAATATGAGAAGCACTTCTCGCAATTTTTTATGTTACACTCGGATGATTCAAACACATAAAACACTCATGTTACGCTTCAAATGTTCTCGAGCTTTAGCTCAGTGAGTGTGACACTTCAAATGCTCTTGAAGTCTAGTTCAGTAACATCCTTCTATCTGTATATGAGAACTAGTGTCAAAGGGCTTTAAGGAGCTAAACTTTTATTATGGGGTTCTAGGTAGAGCGCTCGCTTCGCATGCGAGAGGCATTGGGATCGATATTCAACCTCGGCATTCAGTTCTTTGAGGAGGTGGATGTCGCAATTTTCATTCTGGAGGTTTTGAGCCCATGTTTTATACGCAAACTCGGCATCTAGAATGTAGAGCTGGGAATATGTTGCTACTTGCGAACCACTGACATAAGTGGACCTACTCAATGGTAGGTTTGTCTTTGGACCTTGAAATAGCATGCTTCGTGATATAAGCTAGACCTACTCTATGGTTCTTGGATAATATGGACCGTGGCATTCGATGTTACGCACTAGCACCTCTAGTGATAACCAACACACCAAAAGGGCGGATCCTTTATGAGCCCTAACCTCTACGAGGCTTTATCTCATACCCCGACAGATCATATCAATTCCTCCCCTCCTCCAAATGCTTGCCCTCAAGCATGTGGAACACACCAATGTTGCCACGAGGAATTGAACCTTGGCTCTGATACCAAATGTTACGGACTAGCACCTCTAGTGATAACCAATGCACCAAAAGGGCGGATCCTTCATGAGCCCCAACCTCTATGAGGCTTTATCTCATACCCCCAACCTCTCGAATCGCTTGATCTTGAGGCTTTATGGAAGTTAGTCTCATAGCCCCTAAATTAGATGAGGCATTGGTTGTACATGATCACATTTTTACCATTCCTTGAATGACAATGCCCTACAATGCATGCATTCCCTATTGAATGAACCATAATGGGTGTCGTTCTCTTGGCGTATGTATATGGATAGGCTCTCCTTCGCGTTCATATTGTATGACTTCATCGGTAGAGGCATTGGATTTCAAACTTAATAGTATATCATTAATCCCCAAAGCGAAGGAGCCTAATAGAGTTGGGAATATGACTGCGAACCATCGACATAAGTGGACCTACTCTATGGTAGGTTTATCCTTGGATCTTGAAACGGATGCCTGGATATAAGGTAGTATGGTACATTTGCTCTTGGATCTTGAAACAATATTAAAGTGGGTCGATCTTGGTAGCCTCTTGTGATGGAAGTTAGTGCTTTTCGTGTATTGGTAGTCAGTGAGTCTAAATTAGATGAGGCATTGGTTGTACATGCTCCAACTTCCCATCGTGACTGCAATTTTTACCATCGTCCTTGAATGACAATGCCCTACAATGCATGCATTCCCTATTGAATGAACCATAATGGTGTCGTTTGAATGAACCATAATGGATGTCGTTCATATTTCTACTTCATCGGTAGAGGCATTGATTTCAAACTCTGGGTTGTATATCATTAATCCCCAAAGCGAAGGAGCCTCCTTGCTACTTTGCTTTCTTACGTATGTATATGGATAGGCTCTCCTTCCACGTTCATATTGTATGACTTCATCCAGGCCGAGGCATTGGATTTCAAACTTAATACAAGCTGTATATCATTAATCCCCAAAGCGAAGGAGCCTAATAGAGTTGGGAATATGTTGCTGCTTGCGAACCACTGACATAAGTGGACCTACTCTATGGTAGGTTTATCCTTGGATCTTGAAACAGTATGCCTCGTGATATAAGGTAGACCTACTCTATGGTACATTTGCTCTTGGATCTTGAAACAATATGGTCCGTGGCCTTCGAACTGCTCGATCTTGGCGAGAACCTGTCTAGGCCCCGATGCGCTGATGGAAGTTAGTGCTTTTCAGGTATTGGTAGCTCAGCAGAGTCTAAATTAGATGAGGCATTGGTTGTACATGCTCCAACTTCCCATCGTGACAGCAATTTATACCATCGTCCTTGAATGACAATGCCCTACAATGCATGCATTCCCTATTGAATGAACCACCATGGTGTCGTTCTACTTGTGTGACTCCAAGCGTCCTTGCTATTCTGCATGTATATGGATAGGCTCTCCTTCCACGTTCATATTGTACGACTTCATCCAGGCCGAGGCATTGGATTTCAAACTTAATACAGGTTGTATATCATTAATCCCCAAAGCGAAGGAGCCTACTTCCGTCTCTGATTGGCGTCTGATTACTTTGCTTTCTTCTGTATACAAAATAATAGCTAAAGCTCTATCATTGAGAATTCAAGATGTTCTTGCTTCATCTCAGAAAGATGTATCCTTAATAATGTTGCGGCCGGCTTTGAAGGAACTTACTGGCTCGTAAAATAGATCAGAAGATAGTCGATCTGAAGTTGGATTTTGCCAAAACCTATGACAGCGTTCGCTGGGGATTCTTGGAAAGGATGATGCTTGCCTTGGGCTGTGGAGAGAGTTTCGTGGCACTCGTTATGAAGCTCTCGACATCTACCAGAGCCACGATATTATGTCATGGCCAGTCCTCTCCGATTTTCAATGTAGATCGCGGAATCCGCCAGGGTTGCCCACTGGCTCCATACTTGTTTACTATTGTCCCAGAGGCATTCTCCCAATTATACATTTCGGCTGCAAGAGATAGTGTTATTGAGGGCTTAAGAATGGAAGACGCGGGGGAGGGGGGGGGGGGATCCCATTGGCCATCATTATTTGGGACATGTCGGCAGGTGCAGATGCAGGTGTAACCGTACTTTTGGAAAAAGAAAAAAGAGAGGCCCCAACCGAAGTTGTGAGTGTCAGGAACCAACTAAAGTTGTGGGCATCTGACTCCAGATCAGAAGGTTGCGTGTTCGATTCACATTGGGTTCAATTCTGTACGCCAATATGAGAAGCACTTCTCGTAATTTTTTATATTACACTTGGATAATTCAAAGACGTAAAACACTCATGTTACGCTTCAAACGTTCTCGAGCTCTAGCTCATTGAGCGTGACACTTCAAATGCTCTTGAAGTCTAGTTCAGTAACATTCTTCTATGTATATACGAGAATTAGTATCAACGGGCTTTAAGGAGCTAAAATTTCATTATGGGGTTCTAGGTAGAGCGCTCGCTTCGCATGCGAGAGGCATTGGGATCGATACTCGACCTTGGCATTCAGTTCTTTGAGGAGATGGTTGTCGCAATTTTCATTTTGGAGGTTTTGAGCCCGTGTTTCATACGCAAAGTCGGATATAGAGCTGGGGATATGTTGTTGCTTGCGAACCACTGACATAATTGTACCTACTCTATGGTAAGTTTGTCCTTGGATCTTGAAACAGTATGCCTCGTGATATAAGCTAGACCTACTCTATGGTAGATTTATTCTTAGATCTTGAAACAATATGGCCCATGGCCTTCGAACTGCTCTATCTTGGCGAGAGCACTGTCTAGGCCCTGATGTGCTGGTGGAAGTTAGTGCTTTTCAGATGTTGGTAGCTCAGCAGAGTCTTAATTAGATGAGGCATTGGTTGTACATGCTCCAACTTCCCATCGTAATAGCAATTTATACCAGCGTCCTTGAATGACAATGTCCTACAATGCATGCATTCCCTATTGAATGAACCGCAATGGTGTTGTTTTACTTGTGTGACTCTAAGCGTCCTTGCTATTCATAAAATAGATCAGAAGATAGTCTATCAGAAGTTGGATTTTGCCAAAGCCTATGACAGTGTTCGCTGGGGACTCTTGGAGAGGATGATGCTTGCCTTTTGCTGTGGGAGAATTTCGTTGGCACTCGTTATGAAACTCCCGACGTCTACCAGAGCCATAATATTATGTCATGGTGAGTCCTCTCCGATTTTCAATGTAGATCGCAAAATTCGGCTCCATACTTGTTTACTATTGTCGCAGAGGCACTCTCGCAATTGCTCAATTCGGCTGCGAGAGATGGCGTTATTGAAGGCTTGAGAATGGAAGATGGCTCCAACAAATTGGAAGCCAATATACAGATGACTGCTTCTTGTTCTTACAAGCGGAGGAAGTGAACTTGACAAATACCAAAGAACTCTTGGATGCATTCTCTATCGCCTCCGGGTGCCCTATGAATTGGGCAAAGTGCTCAGCCTTGTGCCCTGGGAGGAGATTTTGGCTGCTTTGCGACGTCATCTAAATTGGTGGAAGGGTTGTAAGCTTTCAATGGCAGGCAGACTCACTGTCGCGAGGCTTGTATTATGCTCCACGCGTATTTATATGGCCTCGATGATCCTCGTACAGGAAAGCAAAATATAGGAAATCTCCTTTATGGTCTGCAACTTTATCTGGGGGAAAATAAAGAAGGCGCGGTGGTTAAAGTTGTTTGGTGGAAGTTTGTTCGCCTTAAAGCCACATGTGGGCTCCGGATTTTAGACCTCTCTCTTCACAGTAAGGTCCTAATTTCCAAGTTCATCTGGAAAATTCTTAGGGACGAGGTTGATTCTCCAGGGATGCGCCTGCATCATCAATCTCTGTCTCACTCCGTTGTATTTCGTAAGCCCACAGTCCCTGTGCGTCTGTCGTGGGCGCTATTCGTTGAGTTCAAACCATATGTCCATGCCTCTCCTTTTCTTAAAGGCCTTCTGAGAGCTTGGAAGATGTTCGTCCACTATTTCACATTGACTCCTCAGCATGTATTCAACTATCTGTGTTGTCGTGGTGGATCCCGCTTGCCCTAGGTGCGATCTCATCCATACTCACCTCAGATACTGATCCACAGATTCAGCGGAGGTGGTCACAACAAAAGATATGCTCTTTGGGCAATTGGTACTATGATGATTAGCTGGCACTGTCACCGTTGTTCCGTGACAGATTCCATCTCAAGGAGTCAGATATGGTGGTATGGGCTCGTGTGGCTAATATTCTTCTGCTTCCCCTTCCCCCCTCCCCCCCCCCTCTCCCCAAGACGATAGACCCATATGGCATTGTAACCCCTGCATTGATCCTGCTAGCTTTGTCAAGTCGTGCTATCGTCTTCTTGCTATTCAGGATGAACTCCCACCCTCAGATGGTTGGGCTTTACAAGTCCCAGGAGATGCTTGGAGTCTAATATTGAAGTGGGTGCGGAATCCTATTGCGGGCTGGGGCCGATAACGGGCCGGCGATGGCGGTCGTTTTCTTGGAAAAAACCTATGGGGCAGCTATGGCCGACTCCATTTCCTTGGTGAATCAAGGTTGCCCCGATGCTAGGGATCTGTGCTCTTGAAGGCTGGGCTGTTGGAACCATTCTTGCAGTCAAAGTCTTCTTTCTTTCGTTCTCTTTCGTGCAAAAACCAGGGAAGCCTCCTTCCATTTCTTTTAGCTTCTAATCCTTGACAACAGTTTAGAGGCTCTGAGGTTCTTGGCAAGGTGAGTGCACTTGGTATTTCTGCTTCTTGGTTATGCATCTGCTACAAGTTTCCAGCTATGGGAGGTGTGCCTCAGGTTAGTTTCAGAGGTAAAGTGGTGCTCTTTCTGCCATTGATCTCGTTCTTGTCAGCTCCTAGTGGTCTGGCTGAGAGAAGGGATGCAGATTCCAGGAAACAGATATAAACAGCCCTGTAGTATGTGTTGCCATAAGAAGAAGGAACCACTCTTCAAGTACAGTCCCCAGCTAGAGTACTTTTCGAAAGGGATCTTCAAGATTAGCTTGGTGTCAGACTGGAAACAACTGTTGGCCCCCCGTAGTATAATGACAGCTAAGAAGAAGATGTTGTTGGCATCTATAGTACTATTCTGTAACCCTTTTCTTTATGCTGGTGCTAGTATCTGCAAGAGCCAGACCTTTTGACAGAAGATGAGTGCTTCTGCATTTCTGTTGCAAATGTTTCAAAGACTTTGTGGCTGTTTGTCTAACAATTAGCAGAGCCCGTGCTCCCCTTTCCCAGCAAGGGGAAACTTGAGAATTGGTAGTCTGCAGGAATGCGACAGCTCAAAAATCATTGACTTCTAGTGGGCGGGAGACCCTAGAAAGGTTAAATTCTTGGTCTTGCAGGAAGGCAAAGCCTGCATGGCTAGATGCAGATGGGTCAGGCATGGATTAGGATTCTAGAGATGCTGCTCCTTTTGGTTCGTTGGTGAGAAGAAGGTCGAGTGCCTCATTGCATGAGGCATCCCCTATAGTATTGCTGTAGCAGCTGATGGGATCAGCACTATCTTCGGCAGACTTATCTTCCAGGCACGAAGGCATAAGGTATGTTTCTGGTTTAATAATTTAAAGGTCTTGTTACCACTAAAAGATCTATGAAAATGGCTAACCTTGTAAGGGTTGTGCTCTTATTTAATTGAGTGACAGTAATTGAGTTATTTTGCTAACTCTAGGAATTATCAGGCCCTTGAGTTTGCCACTTCATAAATACACTTAGAGGATATAACATTTTGCTAGAAGGCCTTAAGTTAGAATTTCTGCTCAGAGGGCTTGGTATTTCTGGCCATGGCCTTCGTGTTTCTAGCCACGAGCTTGGTTTTTGTGGACAGAGGCCTTGGTGTTTCTGGCCATGGACATGGTATTTCTGGACATAGGCTAGATATTTCTGGACATCTGAGTGGTATTTCTGGACATAGGATTGGTGTTTCAGAACATGCCATTGGTGTTTTCGGCCATGGCCATGGTGTTTCTGGCCATGGCCTTGGTATTTCTGGACATAGGCTAGGTATTTCTGGACATCTGAGTGGTATTTTTGGACATAGGATTGGTGTTTCAGGACATGGCCTTGGTGTTTCTGGCCATGGCCATGGTGTTCCTGGCCATGGGATTGGTATTTCTGGACATAGGAGTGGTGTTTCAGGCCAAGGAATTGGTGTTTCTGGCCATGTCCATGGTGTTCTGACCAGAAGCACTGGTGTTTCTGGCCATGGCCTTGGTATTTCTGGACATAGGCTTGGTAATTCTAGACATAGGCTTGGTATTTCTGGACATATGATTGGTGTTTCAGGACATGGTCTTGGTGATTCTGGCCCTAGCCATGGTGTTTCTGGCCAGAAGCATTAGTGGTTCTGGCAATAGCCTTGGTATTTCTGGCCACCTAGTGTTGTTTTATAAAAAAGTTGTTTAACAAGTAATTGGTCATAGCCTTGGCCAAGGTGTTTCTGGCCCTTGGCTTGGTGTTTCTGGCCAGAGCCTGGCCAGAAATAGAAGGGTAGCGGGAAATGATCATGTTCCGTGGCCTGATTTAATTTCCTGTAGTCCACGCAAACTCGGATTTTTCCATTGTGCTTGAGAGCAATGACAATGGGGCTCACCCACTATGAATGTTTGACCTCATAAATTAAGACCATCCCCACGTAATGGGTCTCTCCTTCTGTGCATACCATGCTCCCCTGTTCAGAATGGGAACAATGGTGTCAAACCTTAGATGCTGATCTTGTTCACGAATTCAGAGCACAAGCTCAGAAACCCACGATGCAGCCTCAACCAGATACTCATCCGTATGCATCTCTGGGAGCGCCGCCACGCCGTCGATATCTCACCTCTGGCTGGCATCTCCCGTTTTGGACCAAGGTTCTGGAAGGTCATGCAGATTGGACTCCTGCTCAGATTTCTACCGACCTCCGGTGGGATCCCCGTTTTGTTCGCCGCTCTGTATGGCAAGAAGGTGATACCTTGGAACGCACTAGCAACTGGATTTATCTCCCAATGAAAGAGGCTGGCAGATGCCTACTCATGCTATCTGGGGTCTCACCCAGTTTTTGAAGCATGTTGCCACCTCCCTGGATCCTTCAGTTCATCGCCAAGCCGGCTTTTGTGCTGCGTTGAAGTGCCTCCTCTTACATGTTCTCTTGCACGTAAACGACCTATTTATTACTGCAATCCTAATGCAAGTGCCAGTGCCTTTGGCCTTTAGACTTGTCTTCTAATGGAATGCCAATATATCCCTGCGGAAGCTCACCATGCCCTTGAAGACGTGGTGTAGTCTGGTTTCCTCATTGACGCCACCTCGGCAATCGGTCTCAATACCCCCGAAGCCCTCAAGGAATGGCAAGAACTCATCACGACGTATCACTCAGGGTCACACCCACATAGCCATCAAGATGATTTTCAACTTTCTGGTTTCCCGCCCTCTGAGTATGTTCCTCCTTTTCTCTCCACTGAGTGTCATTTGGTGGGGGGGAGTGTTAGTCCTGTACGTCCAGGTACAGGACCATTCATGAAGACCATAGATCGGGCAGGAATAAGGGAGCACCAGGTCAAGCATCGGGAAGTAGATCCCCACCCACGATTAAGACCACGCCGAAGACCACGCCAGAGTCCAAGAAGAGACAGAGAACAGATAAATGACGGCCCTGCAGAAGTACAGTCCAGAATCAGCGTGATTCTAGGCACATAAAGAAGGCACTGTCAGATTCTCGGAAAATCCGGCTTTGATCCATAAGTTGGTAGCATGATCTGCCAAACATCTATTTTGGGCCCAAGGCCGTTGTACTATATATATGAGTAGAGATAGAGCTCAGTTTTTTAGATGAGCTTTAGTCCTTGTCTCCAGTTTTTCTCTCAATTTCTGAGAGCTCATGTACACTCAGTGATATCAAGGAAGTCTTATTTTCTCTCACTGTTTGTTGGTTCTTCTTTTCTGTTTCCTTCTTTCTGTTCTTTTGCAAAATCCCGTGTGATACTCAGCCAGGATTCTCCTGTTTGATCCAAGGGTCCTCACAGAGGGCTGTCTTACAGGGGATCCCGAACCCAGACCCTAAACACACATATATAAATAATGTTTTGAAAGCATAATTCAAGGGTTGGTATTTTAGGATCCACAAATTACTGTACCCCTTTATGCTATCTGCAGCATGCATGGTCAGACTAATTCCCCCCCTTGGCATTGCCTCCACCATCATCTAAGAGCAACATGGCATTAACTTCTTAAGATTAATATCCACAACTGGAAGGAATTAATTTCAAAGAGAGTGTTTGAATTATTGAAATACCTTGACATCGTGTGATATGATCTTCACATTCCTTCGAGAAAACGCTAAGTGAACTCCTCTTCTTCCTCTTCTTGTGGCTCTCCATGAAAGGTACTGATCTAGCAATGGTCTTCCCATTGAAATTTTGTACCATGGCTACACTCGGTGCCATGGTATTGACATTTAAGCACAATTTCATTAATTATGGACAATACCTGAATTTATGGACCATTTTTTGCCACACTTGCATGAATGACTCTTTTTCATACACTAATTGACATGCCCTGCGAGTGCTGCATATGCCTCAGCAGCATGCACGGGTATTTTAATAGTATTAGGTATCTTCTTCTTGTTTGATAGCTCCCAAGCGTAGTCGATAGTCTCTAGTTCTATGCGGTCACTTGCAGTCGTTAGCCTCCATCTCTTCTTCCAGCAATTGGCATAATTATCTGGGTAGACTTGGTTTCTCACTGGGATTGGCTCTCACCAAGTCACCAGAATAGTCTCAAAGTTCTCCTTCTTATCATCCATTTGTGGCTCCTCAGTATACAACAAGAAAAAGGTCATTTAGCGACGTCTATAGCGACGTCTGTGCGACGTCTAATAATAAATAGCTAGGCCCACCCAAGTTGGGCACAACACATCATCAGGGCGTGCCATAACAAACATACCTTTCTTCAAATCTTTGTATGGATTGAATTCCGGTATAGGTTTGTCCTTCCACGGACCGACATAAGGAGGAGTGATAGTAGCACTGGGCTCCACCACTACAGCTACATCAGGTGGAGCACGCGCTTGCCTAGTACGTGGCCAGAAGTCATAATAAATGCCTTCGTCACTGCTGATGTTCCCCAGTTCTTGCAAGAGTTTCATCCAATATTCAATCATGGACGTGAACTGTGCCGAGTACTTGGCTGTTTCTGGAGCACCCTTGTTACTGGTTGAACAAGCAACCCAATGCAATATATGCTTGTGGATCTTGTTTCGCGAACGGGCCAAGGTCCTTCACCGATTTCTTGGGAGGAAGCGGCTTAGGATATCCAACGGCATCATGGGCTTCCCGTCGTCTTTTTCTTTCCACATCTTTATTCCACCAAGGGCAACCAATCCACGTAAGTGGGTCGAAGTTTTGTAATACATGGATGGCCAATCACCATTCATAGCGAATCTGAAAGTTAGAGGGGTGGTGTGACACATCAATCTATCATCCCCATCTGGTATGTAGCCTTCTATAAAACCCTTCCAATCCGGAACTTTGTCAACAACATAGGGCACAGGTGTATTCAAGTTGCATTTGTGGAATTCATACAGTAGTTCTGGCATTGTGAGCATCTCGGCCTTCTTTAAAGATGTGGAGAAGTTACCAAACAAGGCATCGATATCATCATGTGTATGACCGGGCATCATGAACCCTAGCTCAATCTCTTCAAACATACCAAGATATACTAGGTAAGAAAGATAGGAGAAGACATACCTATTCTTGTTCGTCCGGATCGTTGTCGGTACCAAATAAAGTATCTTGGGCGAGAGGCTTCAATGATGGTCCCTCGCTCGTGGCAAATTAGCAGGTATCTTTGCTATTGGATAGTGACAACTTTGACTCCAAAGGCTGTGGTGTCTCATAAAGGAGGACACCCATTTTGGAGCGAGATGATTCGAACAGCGACGGTGGCCTCCTACATACTCGTGCACCATCTCTAATCTCTTCAAGATGCTATTCAAAGAACCTACATGGAAGTTAGAGTCATCTGGCCATAAGTCCAGGGCAAAGTTTCCATAGCTTCCATTTCCATGACCATGAGTCAGTGCATCAGTCAATGACGTTTTGAGCTTGTCAAGTCTCCAGAGAGACTTCACAGATTGTTGCAATTTCGGATTGTTTTCGCTTGATCCATTTTGTCGTGAATAATACAAAGATATTGGCCGGGATACCTGTGGGAGTATAATCTCCACGACCAGTACTGTGTGCGACACGAGGCCTGCTCTAGTCTATGTGCTCTTCTTTGATCATGGAGCATCCTTCTCTCTCCTTCATCCTTGGTCTTCCGTAACTTTGTACGGATCACCTCGCACGTATCGCATTTGGAGAATGCAATTTTCTTTGCGATACTGACATCCTGGAAGCTCCGCCTCCACGTTCTATGAAAACCAGTCGGTGATACCTTCTTGCCAGTCAATGCCACAACCTCTGCATTAACCTCTTCTAGAATGCTGGACTTTGTAAACATTGCAGACAACTTCCTGACGTTCTCTCTTATCCCCTCCTCGTTTCTCCTGCTGCGGTGGGGCAAAGATTCACAGTTTTCCCTCACAAACATGGAAAACACGGCCTCGCATGCCAATGTCGAGGAACGAGGCTTCATGGTGCCGCAGTTACCATGTTCGGCCTTGCGTGCACCCTCAAGGAATTGGGCCTTCCACTTCAGATATGCCGACTTTGAGATCCCAAGATCAAGGTACCACGCCCTCTCGCAAACGAGATTCCCTTGCAGCACTAGTCGTCCCACTCTTCGACCTTTCATGTTGTTGCCGAACATGTCATAAACAAAAGTAACCCTATCACTAGATTTCATGGCAAGGAATTCCTTTCGCATGTTAACAACTTTATTCGTAGAGAACTTGACGCAACACCTATTCTTGCAGCACAAGATCCTCCTGTAACTGAGGATAGCATTCTGAGTGGTGAGACGAACAAGCTTTGATGGCCTTACAACCCTCCTGGGCTGTCGAGAATGAAAAGTATAATGTCGTTTCTCATAATTTGGGTGCTTCTGATGCTCTGAGCTGTCCTGGCTGGACACTATATCTGCTTCCTGTTGTGGTGCCGCGGTCAATATCTCCGAGACCTTCATTCCGCCAACACGGACGAGGTCATTGTTCATCTCACGAGCATCCCCGGTTTCGACAGTTGCAAGCATCCCTGGCAATGGATATTCACTTCAGAAGGGGGGGGGAGGGGACCTTCAGTAACAGATACTCCCACAAACTTAAAACCCAGAAACTGGTCACACACTGCATCATCGGGGCCAGTGAATGATATGAATCCCTTTCCGGCGATAATGGAGTCGCAAGAGTGCCATATCTCACAATCCATTTCAAGAAGGGTATATCTTGTCAGCGGTTGTGCCTCCTTTCCCACCTCTGTCCGCTGTCTTTTTCTGGGGACGTCATTAGCAGACGACTCACAAGCATCTTCACTTCTCCAGAGAATGAATGAGCCCCTGGCTTCTGCTATTGTGTTTGCATCTGGAGTCGGCCCAGGAAGGGTATGGTGGCCTTCGATCACTTCCTCCACACCAATGCTCACTACTCCATTCGGTATTTCCTTGAAGTGGCATTGTGTCATTTGCCCCAAAACTCCTTTTGCTACTAGATATTCATTAAGGAAGAGATACACAACCTGCACAAGGATTTCAGTAGTGTTAAAACCGAATAAGGAAGACGAGAAAGCAATGCAAAAGACATAGGGGGATGGCCATTCAATGGTTACACGGACAATGAAATTGGGCGGGTGCCCATTTTTACAGATGATGTCCTTAGATTCCCCTCGTTGCAAGGATGTCCAATTTGACCCAAATGAGGTGCTTGTATAACGTTAGTATTGATGCAGTCAGTGTCAGACTGGGTACAACAAAAAGTTCTCCTTCTGAACATGCCATGATCACGGACAAATTGGGCGCCCGCCCAATTTGGCAGTGGTTGTAGAAGAACATTAAAGAAGGTAGAGACTCGGAAGGTCAAGTTCGGCGCCCGCCCAATTTAGCTGCCAGAACTCCGAACAGAAATATAGGCATTCATGCAGAAAGCACATTCAAGTGACAGAGACTAGAAGCACAATTTCATTATAATGGGAAAATTTTTTGTAAACTTTTTTTATTATGGGGGTTGTATAGACCTTATGCAGGGGTTGTATACACGTGTACAGTACCCTGTATCATAGATCTTATGCAGGGGTTGTATACACGTGTACAATACCCTGTATCATAGACCTTATGCAGGGGTTGTATACACGTGCAGTACCCGTGTATCATACATACATGAATATTTAGAGAACATAATAACACGGTATCATATACCAACTTCCAAACACAATAGAGACCAAAGTATGAACTATGTATGTCCCTAGTAACCTTCCCCCAGGTTCCTAACCCCTTCCCCTTCCCCTTTCCCTTCCCCTGCGAGGTCTAACCCACGCATCTGGGTTAGGAAACCAGAGCTCATGCATATCCTAGCCTGATTCTTCCCACCATATGGGGTACCTAGTCATTAGAAAAAGTAATTCCGCAGGATGATACTCACGGAAGAAGAGCGGACCCAACTCCACAAAACCGTTGTACTCATTGTAGTACGCCCTAATAAGGCCATACATCTGTCCCTTACAAATTTCATGAATGAACTCTGATATGTATTGATCCAGAGAGTGTGCTAAATATCCAGCACGAAGAAGAGGCCTCAATTGCTGTAGCATCTCGTCCAGAAAAGGAGGGGGTTCAAGAATTCCCCTCATTGCAAGTCTCCTATAACATTCAGATGGATTAATTTCCATCAGTGGCTCATGACCACAATCAAATTGCTCCAGAATGAAGTTGATCAACTCCATTGCAAGCTCCTTGGTGGGACTGTGGCGCAACCTCCACTCCAAGAAATGGTCAAATAGCTCATCTTGCCCAGGCCGCACAGAATGCCTGGGGCATGCTTGCAGGCCTTCTGGAGTAGCCCAGGGAGGATTGGGTCCAATCATTTGCAAAAGCAAGCAAGGATCACCGACGGAGCAAGGAACACGGAGCAGAGCAAGTAGCAAGTTCAAGAGCAAGGAACAAGATCAAGTAGCAAGGAGCACGCACACTGACCCCGAATTTTGGTCCACAGTTGTTTTTTACATGTACGGAAGTGTTGTTTTATGCCAAAAACAACACCAAAATGGCCCCAAAAGTCCATGTGGCCCGTTTATCCGGATTTGCACAAAGAGACAGTGGTTTTTTGGTAAAAAAATCCCACGGTGGTTTTTCTGACACTTTTTTGTTTTTTTGTCAACGTGTCCTTTTTTTTCAGTGTTGTTTTTACCGAATTTTTTCGACGTGTGGTTTTTTTCTTGACTGTAGTTTTTGAAGGAGCTATACGTTGTTTGTCTTCTAAATAACATGCGCAGATTTAGATATTACTACAGGTTAAAAATAATATTACAACATCAAAATCGATGGTTTTTAAAAAAAAATACATGTTGTTAATAAAATACCACATGCGCTATTTAAATCTAGCTATTGTAGGTTTAGATATTACTACAGGTTAAAAATAATATTACAATATCAAAATTGATGGTTTTTAAAAAAAATTACATGTTGTTTAATAAAATACCACATGCGCTATTTAAATCTAGCTATTGTAGATTTAGATATTACTACAGGTTAAAAATAATATTACAACATCAAAATCGATGGTTTTTAAAAAAAATTATATGTTGTTTAATAAAATACCACATGCGCTATTTAAATCTAGCTATTGTAGATTTAGATATTACTACAGGTTAAAAATAATATTACAACATCAAAATCGATGGTTTTTAAAAAAAATTATATGTTGTTTAATAAAATACCACATGCGCTATTTAAATCTAGCTATTGTTGTTAATGCTACCAACTATTGTTTTTTAAAAATAAGGACATGTAAAAACATTATTATGACACATAGAAAAGCGAGGTGTTGTTTTTGAAGTGTTTTTTAACCAATGAAATATTAACACGTGCATGCTTTTTAAATAAAAACTCATTATTTTTACCAATGAAATATCGACACGTGGCACATTAAAAAAAGCTAATATGTACCAAAAATCAATATATCATGAATTGCTTAATTTAAAATAAAAAAGCCTTTTGGGAATCGAACCCAAACAAGTCCATAAAGCATAATATTATTTATTTGTAATCCAAATTTTAAAATTCTATCACTGATTATAGGATAATGGGGAAGATAAGGCTTGTTAATAATATCTTTTTGATTTTAAGTGGATTATTGTTTTGTAAGAAAGTTCAGAATACTGAGTCAATATAACAATGCCAATGGATGCATTTTTCAAAACATTAAAATTCTACAGAGACTATTATTGCAGTGCCTTAGTAAGTTTTCAAATCTTCATGGTTTGCCTATTTTATTACAAACTGCGTGAAATTGAAATGGATTGTTTCTCCAGTTGCTTGTGAGCATTTGATTTTACACGATCTGTGCTGCAATGCAATAGTACTGCTGCAACATTTTTCTTCTCTGTAACCTGACAAAGAAAGTATGATGAGAACATGATTGAAATCTCAAATTGGAGCAAAAAAACAAATGCCACATGTACCTCTGATGTTTTCTTAGGCTGCTTTAGCTCCTCAAATTTATGAGCATCATTTTTTAATTTCTTGCCCATCCATTTCTTCAGTTCTGCAAACAAAGTTAACAGAAGTAAGGAGTAGAGCACAGAAGAATGGCAGAAACGCAAATGCAAAATCCAGCAAGATTACTTGCCTTCACTTCCATCGTCTAAAATTGCTGGACTTAGCTTGCTGGAAAAGACTTAACAAATTAGTAGTAGGCTAAACAAATCTATGTAGCTAAATAGACCAATCTACTTCTATTAGCATTATAGTTTACCAGATTTGTACTGTCAACCCGTTCAGAGAGGAAACAAATTCAAGCATAAAAAATATTTTGATTGCTGGACAGGCCCGAGTTGAGTAGTTCTGTCCTGTTTAAATGAATCGATCTATAACAGCCAGGTAAACATTTCCTACATGCCCGAAGTGTGTAACTCAGCTCTATATAGATCGACCTATGATAGTCAAGGCAAACTAGAATCCAATACCAGGATAGACGCACCTGGGGAAGCATCACACAGTGTTCCAATCCGCCAAGCACGTCCCGCTCAGCCAGACTTCCGCTCAAGCATGCACCCATCACCAAGAAATCATCAGAGCCCAATCGAAGAGGGGGGGAAATGACGGCAATGCCATGCAGCCAGTAGATTGACAGATTTTAACAGTAAAAAACGAAAGGGGAAGAGCTTAGTTTGGGAACCAAAGGGACATTGCCGGATTTGCATGCGCTTCAAGAAAGGGGGAAGAGCTTAGGTTTGGGATAGTCCATTAGCACCGAATCACTCTGCTATACAGCTCGCGCGATGGGAAAAGGTCGACCTGGCAATTTTTGGGCAAAAAAAAGGGGCGGGAGATAAAAGCGGCAAAACATGGACGGCGGGGATTAAGCTTCGGCTGTTGATCTCTGTCCTTAATTTCGGACCAATAAGATCTTAAGACTTGGATCACGATCTGAGCCACTCATCTTGACCGTTGGTTATGATACAATTATATAGTGCCTATTTTTTTTCTAAATCTCACACATCACAAGTATCGTTTTTCTTTTCTTTTTGGCTCTAAATGATACGTATAGATATCGAGTGCCATATATATATTGGCCACCGTCGTGTCATCCCATGCCCCTATCCCATGATGCCCTTTTTGTCCATGGGGCGTCAAAGATGTACGCATTCAGACTCGGGTTATACATCATAGAGAATCATATTTCTTCCTTAAATCAAATAAATTATGCCTTTTTATGACTCTAGTGGTCATGCTTCAAAATCCCAAGTATTTCTATCTAGATAATTTGCCATTGTATGTCATAATTTTTTTTTTTTTTTTTTTTTTTTTTTTCTGAAGAAATGGCAGTGTATGTCATAATCCACCAGAAACTAATGAGTATTTGCCGTATTTTATATAGAAACTTCAAAGTTCTTAAAAGATGTTTTGCCAACAAACGAAAACTCGGAACAAAAAATAAAAATTTCTACTGGAAATTAAGGAGACTGACCCCTGTTTTCTTATGCATGGCTAGTGGTAAGTTTGAGCCACGTCTCATATTTGAGGCTTTGTGGCATATTTGAGCCTATGTGGCATGTTTAAGCCACTTGTCAATCCATTCGCCCAAGTTCTATAATATGACAACCATAATAATAATACTTAGACAATGCATATAAGCGTTGGGGTAAAAGCATGTTAGGGTGTCCCTTAAAAAGTATTATTTAGTGACCAAAAAAGTACCTAAAAAGGTAGCCAGGACTGGGTACTGGGTACCTGTATAATATCTCAATATAAGGTATGTTTTGGAACTTTTTATATATATATTGATCTCCGATAGCATTATCTTTATCTTAACTTTTAATATTAACATGTCCTTGACTTTTATTTTGGATTTTTGTATTAGTTTTAGTGAAAAGAAAAATGAGAAAGTACCCAGTTCTGAAGTACCTAGTGTATGTACTTTTGCAGGTTCCAAAAGTGGTACACCCTAACATGCTTTTACCCGTTGGCTAGTCCAAATTATCACTCTTACCTACAATATTGCATCGTTGCATCCTTGCAAATAATACGCTTTAGTTATTATAAAGAAGTAAGAGGCATTTTTAGAATTTTCGTTTTCTATTTAACCTGCATCCCCATCTAACGGCCGAGGTGAGTTGAGAAACGACTAAGCTAAACCTAAACCAACCGAGTTTGGATCTATTGGCCACCCCGAATGATCCCAAACAATTTTGCTACTGCAAAAGGTGCTCTTGACTTCTAATTGCTACACTGGGAGGAGGATAAATCCAAAACCCATTCCGTCAATTCCTATTGCTTCGTGTTTTCAACTGCAGCTTCTCGACCATGTCCTAAGTGCAACCGACTAAAACTCGACCTCCATAACGTAAACCCTTCAATAACCTAGCAGCACACAGGGTCTATATTTCAGAGGCCTTATCCTAGTCATATTGGACCAGGATCTTTCACAATGTCATCACGTAGAGGGAGGGTGTTGATGCTAGAAGACGGACCCTTAAAACCTTCCAGAAGCAGTTCGCACCAGAGGTCCTCTCCCGAAGGCCCCTGGCCATGGACAGGCAACTCTCCCGCTCCGGAACTGTGAACTGACTCTGCCAATGGACTCAAAACATGGACATTACCTTGGGGACCAAGTTTCGTGGGCAGAAGACCACCCCTTCTCCAAGAAGCGCCAAAGTTGTATATGTCCAACATGTTCGTAGTCAATTAGCCGAGGAGGTGGCTGCAGAATACCATTATGTAGAGGGTCCATGTTTCTTTCGTTGCCAAAAATGACCATGTAACTTGGTCCCTGGGGTAATTTTGCCATTCCGAACGATATGACGAAGTCGAATCTCCATTCCAGAGCCTTTGTACTGCCTGAACGACAAAACACTTGGTTTTCTACGTGGTCAACCCGCAGGACGCTTCATGGTTTGATAAGTTCTCCCGGACGGATCTTGGATTTTTTTGAGCCTACTCGAAGCAGGCTACTTGAATGGCGGATTCAACGGTCCATTTTCTAGGGTCTGGCCTCTCCCCTCTGGTGAGGAAGCCGCGTCTGAGCCACCTTGTCATGTTGGAGCCTAGGTGGCATGTTGGAACAGACATGGCATGTTTGAGCCACCTTGGCATGTTTGAGCCTAGGTGGCATGTTGGAGCCTAGACGGCATGTTTGAGCCACTTTGGCATGTTGGAGCCCGCGTGGCATGTTTGAGCCACCTTGGCATGTTGGAGCCTAGGTGGTATGTTGGAGTCACCTTGGCATGTTGGAGCCTAGGTGGCATGTTTGAGCCACCTTGGCATGTTAGAGCCTAGGTGGCATGTTTGAGCCACCTTGGCACGTTGGTCGAACCCACGTGGTATGGTTGAGCCACCTTGGCATGTTGGATTGAGCCTCCTTGGCATGTTGGGAGCCTAGGTGGCATGTTGGAACCCACATGGCATGTTTGAGCCACCTTGGCACCTAGGTGGCATGTTTGAGCCACCTTGGCATGTTGGGGCCTAGGTGGCATGTTGGAGCCTAGGTGGCATGTTTGAGCCACCTTGGCATGTTTGAGCCTAGGTGGCATGTTGGAGCCACCTTGGCATGTTTGAGCCTAGGTGGCAAGTTTGAGCCACCTTGGCATGTTGGAGCCCACATGGCATGTTGGAGCCTACATGGCACGTCGGAGTATAATGTCGAAGGTTTGAGTCCATTGGCAGAGTCAGTTCACACTCTCGGAGTGGGAGAGTTGCCCGTCCGTGGCCAGGGTCCTTTGGGAGAGGACCTTTGGGGCAAACTGCTTCCGGAAGGTTTTAAGGGTCCTTCTTCTGGCATCAACACCTTCCCTCTACGTGATGAATTGTGCAAGATCCTGGTCGAATCTGACTAGGATATGGCCTCTGAAACATAAACCATGTGTTTTGCTAGGTTATTGAAGGGTTTACGTTATGAAGGTCGAGTTTTAGTCGGTTGCACTGGGGACATGGTCGAGAAGCTACAATTGAAAACGAAAAGCAATACGAGCTGACGGAATGGGGTTTGGATTTATCTTCCTCCCAGTGTGGCAATTAGAAGTCAAGAGCACGTTTTGCAGTAGCAAAATTGTTTGGGATCATTTGGGATGGCCAATAGATCCAAACTCTGTTATTTTAGTTGCCACGGCTCCGCATGCATGTTTATAAAAGGTGCACCAAGTTATCCAAGAAAACAACCATGTTTTGGCCTCCAAAATGTAAACCCTGTGTGTTGCTAGGTTATTGTAGGGTTTACGTTTCGGAGGCCAAAACGTGGTCTTTTTCTTGGATAACTAGGTGCATCTTTTCTAAATATGTATGCGGAGCCATGGCAACTGAAATAACAGAGTTTGGTTCTATTAGCCATCCCGAAGAATCCCAAAAAAATTTGCTACTGCGAAACGTGCTCTTGACTTATAATTGTCACACTGGGAGGAGGATAAATCCAAAACCCATTCCGTCAGTTCCTATTGCTTTGTGTTTTCAATTGTAGCTTCTCGACTATGTCCCAAGTGTAACCGACTAAAACTCGACCTCCATAATGTAAACACTTCAATAACCTAGCAACACACAGGGTTTATGTTTCGGAGGCCATATCCTAGTCAGATTCGACCACGATCTTGCACAATGTCATCACGTAGAGGGAAGGTGTTGATGCCAGAAGACGGATCCTTAAAACCTTCCGGAAGCAGTTCGCCCCAAAGGTCCTCTCCCGAAGGACCCTGGCCACGGACGGGCAACTCTCCCACTCCGGAAGTGTGAACTGACTCTGCCAATGGACTCAAACCTTCGACATTACACTCAGGACCAAGTTTCGTGGGCAGAAGACCACCCCTTCTCCAAGAAGTGCCAAAGTAGCTCATATCCAACACGTTCGTAGTCAATTGGCCTAAGAGGTGGCTGCAGAATACTGCCATGTAGAGGGTTCGTGTTTCTTTGTTTGCTAAAAATGACCGTGTAATTTGGACTCTAGGGTAATTTCACCACTCCGAACGACATGGCAAAACCGAATCTCCATTCCGGAGCCTTTGTGTTACCCGAACGACAAAACACTTGGGTTTCTACACGGTGGACTGCAGGACGCTTCGCGGTTTGATAAGTTCTCCCGGACCGATCTTGGATTTTTTTAAACCTGCTCGAAGCAGGTTACTTGAACGGAGGATTCAACGGTCGAATGGGGAAACCGAGTTCTGGGAGGGGGGGTATCAGCATTCGCTCTCCCGGAGGGGCGCTGGCAGGAAAGGCTGCCTCGACAACCTTTTTGAGATCCATCTCCTAGGGTCTGGCCTCTCCCCTCTGGTGAGGAAGCCGCACAAAATCCTGGTCTGATTCGATTTGGGGAAGGGTGTCAACGTAAGATCCCTCCGTCTATTCTATCCCTTGCCAAACTCCTCTACCAAAAATTTTAAAGGTTATCATATTTCTTGCATAAGGTCCTAGTCATCATGTCCACCTCACCACCATCCAACCATGTCACCACCATCTAGTCATGTCACCCAAATTTTGCCAACATCACCCAATGAAAAGACCAAAGATGGACATCTTTTTATTTTTGGCCTAGTCAAAACTTGGCCTTGCTTACTTGGCATGGCATGTCACCACTTGGAGTGCCTAAGTGGCATGCTTGAGCCTCCTTGGCATGTTGGAGCCTAGGTGTCATGTTGGAGCCCGCGTGACATGTTGGAGCCCACGCGGCATGTTGGAATCGACGTGGCATGTTTGAGCTACCTTGGCATGTAGGAGCCTAGGTGGCATATTGGAGCCCACGTGACATGTCAGAGCCAGCTTGGCATGTTTGTGCCTAGGTGGCATATTCGAGCCACCTTGGCATGTTGGAGCCTAGGTGGCATGTTGGAGCCCGCGTGGCATGTTTGAGCCACCTTCGCATGTTTGAGTCGAGTGGCATGTTTGAGCCACCTTGGCATGTTGGAGCCTGGGTGGCATGTTGGAGCCCATATGTCATAATTGAGCCACCTTGGCATGTTAGGGCCTAGGTGGTATGTTTGAGCCACCTTGGCATGTTGGAGCCTAGGTGGCATAGCATGTTGGAGCCTAGATGGCGTGGCATGTTTGAGCCACCTTGGCATGTTGGAGCCTAGGTGGCATGTTGGAGCCCGCATGGCATGTTTGAGCCACCTTGGCATGTTTGCGCCGAGTGGCATGTTTGAGCCACCTTGGCATGTTGGAGCCTAGGTGGCATGTTGGGAGCCCATGTGGCATGTTTGAGCCACCTTGGCATGTTGGAGCCTAGGTGGCATGTTGGAGCCCACATGACATGTTTGAACCACCTTGGCATGTTTGAGCCACCTTGGCATGTTTGAGCCTAGGTGGCATGTTGGTGCCTAGGTGGCATGCTTGAGCCACCTTGGCATGTTGGAGTCTAGGTGGCATGTTGGAGCCCATATGTCATGTTTGAGCCACCTTGGCATGTTAGGGCCTAGGTGGTATGTTTGAGCGACCTTGGCATGTTGGAGCCTAGGTGGCATGTTTGGAGCCCACATGGCATGTTTGGGCCACCTTGGCATGTTAGGGCCTAGGTGGTATGTTTGAGCCACCTTGGCATGTTGGAGCCTAGGTGGCATGTTGGCGCCTGCGTGACATGTTTGAGCCTAGTGGCATGTTTGAGCCACCTTGGCATGTTGGAGCCTAGGTGGCATGTTGAGAGCCCACGTGGCATGTTTGAGCCACCTTGGCATGTTTGAGCATGTTGGAGCCTAGGGGGCATGTTGGAGCCTAGGTGGCATGTTTGAGCCACCTTGGCATGTTTGAGCCACCTTGGCAAGTTCGAGCATAGGTGGCATGTTGGAGCCCACGTGGCATGTTTGAGCACGTTGGAGCCTAGGTTGGAGTCATTTTGTCATGTTGGAGCCTAGGTGGCATGTTGGAGCCACCTTGGCATGTTTGAGCCTAGGTGGCATGTTAGAGCCACCTTGGCATGTTGGAGCCCACGTGGCATGTTGGAGCCCACGTGGCATGTTTGAGCCACCTTGGCATGTCGGAGCCTAGGTGGCATGTTGAAGCCCATGTGGCATGTTTGAGCCACCTTGTCATGTTGGAGCCTAGGTGGCATGTTTGAGCCACCTTGGTATGTTGGAGCCTAGGTGGCATGTGGGAGCCCGCGTGGCATGTTTGAGCCACCTTGGCATGTTTGCGCCGAGTGGCATGTTTGAGCCACCTTGGCATGTTGGAGCCTAGGTGGCATGTTGGAGCCCACATGACATGTTTGAACCACCTTGGCATGTTTGAGCCACCTTGGCATGTTTGAGCCTAGGTGGCATGTTGGTGCCTAGGTGGCATGCTTGAGCCACCTTGGCATGTTGGAGTCTAGGTGGCATGTTGGAGCCCATATGTCATGTTTGAGCCACCTTGGCATGTTAGGGCCTAGGTGGTATGTTTGAGCGACCTTGGCATGTTGGAGCCTAGGTGGCATGTTTGGAGCCCACATGGCATGTTTGGGCCACCTTGGCATGTTAGGGCCTAGGTGGTATGTTTGAGCCACCTTGGCATGTTGGAGCCTAGATGGCATGTTGGCGCCTGCGTGACATATTTGAGCCTAGTGGCATGTTTGAGCCACCTTGGCATGTTGGAGCCTAGGTGGCATGTTGAGAGCCCACGTGGCATGTTTGGGCCACCTTGGCATGTTTGAGCATGTTGGAGCCTAGGGGGCATGTTGGAGCCTAGGTGGCATGTTTGAGCCACCTTGGCAAGTTCGAGCATAGGTGGCATGTTGGAGCCCACGTGGCATGTTTGAGCACGTTGGAGCCTAGGTTGGAGTCATTTTGTCATGTTGGAGCCTAGGTGGCATGTTGGAGCCACCTTGGCATGTTTGAGCCTAGGTGGCATGTTAGAGCCACCTTGGCATATTGGAGCCCACGTGGCATGTTGGAACGCACGTGGCATGTTTGAGCCACCTTGGCATGTTTGAGCCAACTCGGCATATTTAAGCCTAGGTGACATGTTGTGAGCCACTTTGGCATGTTGGAGCCTAGGTGGCGTGGTGGAGCCCACGTGGCATGTTTGCGCCGCGTTGGCATATTGGAGCCTGCATGGCATGTTAGAGCCCGCGTGGCATTGGAGCCACCTTGGCATGTTGGAGCTACCTTTGTGGCATGTTTGAGCACATTGTGTATGTTTGAGCCACCTATGTTTGAGCTGACTGGGACCTGAGATCATGTGCATATGCTCAAAAAATGGATTTGAGGCATAAAAAAGCAAAACACTCTCTCTCTCTCTCTCTCTCTCTCTCTCTCTCTCTCTCTCTCTCTCTCTCTCTCTCTCTCTCTCTCACACACACACACACACACACACACACACACACACACACACACACACACACACACACACACACACACACACACACACACACACACAGAGAGAGAATCTGATAGACTTGTTGGTTCCCATGGATGTTATAGTTAAATTCAGTTCAATTCAATTTTGGGATCTTCATAATGCCTTTGCATTCTAGTTTTCTATAAGCATGAGGGGTAAAGGGACAATAGATGAGATATTGCATTTTTGCGTGGTCCCGCACCCCCTCAAAAATACAAATCAAATTCTTGATGGTTTTGTTATGCAAAAATAGGTGTTAAGTAATTGTTGAAGTAACTTGTCTTACATGGAATACTAGTATAAGGACATGTGATCGCACGCCGCAACACATGTAGAAGAAATCAAGTACTCTGGCCCTACCACTATAAAGACCCGTGATATGGAAGGATAGGGCATGTAGAGAATCAAGTATTCTTTCCTACTTCTATAAAGACATGTGACAATAGAAGTATTACACATGTCGTAATTCATGTATTCTTTTCTACAATGCCTTAGCAAATAAAGTACTCTGTCCTACTACTATAAAGACATGTGAATGGAAGTATAGGACATGTAGAGAATCAAATATTCTTTCCTACATCTATAAAGACATGTGACAATAGAATTATTAGACATGTAGAAATTCAAGTATTCTTTCCTACAGTCGATTATATTATAAAATGACATGTCACAATCTATTATTATAAAACCGTGGCGTCAGTCTGTGCGCCTGATCGACGGCCGAGATCGCGCCAATGTCCCTGCCCCCTGCCCGACGGTCCAGATTTGTTTTTTTATGGTTGTGCCCCCATCAAACGGCCTAGATTGTGCCACGTAGCGTAATTTGAACCACTTTTTATAATATAGGGAAAAAATGAAAGGGTGCAAAATTATTTTTTCCCGTGGCTTTTCGTCACTACTAGCAGAAAGCTCGGAAAGGAAACTAGGGGCCCCAATATTTCATCTCTGTTTCAATTGAGCCGGAAGAATTCTCCCTTCGACTCAAATGGACCCGATCTGCAATAACGAAGGAGTTTTCCCGCTTTTTGCTTCCGCAACGAGCAGAAGAGAAGAGACGACTTTCCGGCCATGGCAGATTGGCATAGAACTCCTGCCTGGCGACTGGCGAAACTCCTTCTGCTTGGTAATGGTGGCCCAGGTTCCTCCAGTTGGTGGCTCCAGCTTCTACCTAGGTCTTGGGTTCGTCTCCGGTGAAGAGAAGGGCCAAGATTTATCGTAGGTTTCGTTTCTTGCAGATTAAGTCGTTGCCTCATTCCATTTACAGCAAGCTTCAGACTATGGTGATTTATGAAACATGCTGAAGGCATTGGGTTGAATGCGGCAAGGACGTGGGCCTTCAAAGATGGAGGCTACAATGCTACGAAGAGCTGCCTGGGAGTCTACGATGAACGAGTCATGCATGTCTGTTTTCTGCATCCAGAAACAAAAAGGAGTAACAGGTTTGCACTTTCGGAATATTTACTAACTTAGGTAACTGGATTTGATGTTGTACAGGGCTTGGATTTCGTGGTTTATAAAGCTTCCAACAATGGCATCAAGCTCATCCTTATCTTTGTTATCAATTACGGCAACCTGGGTGGCAGATCTGAGTGGCAAGTATGCAGCGTTCCTTTGGATTTGATTTTTTGTGCATCTCTTAATGTGGATATATTTATGCTGCCCAACATCGGAATTGCCATAGCTGGCGTTAAACCTCAATTTTTGCTATGATTTTGTATTGTTCTTTTGGTTCTAGATTGAACTCTGTTTATCTCATTCTAAGTTAAATGCTTTTGACCAGATAACTTATGCATATGTAAAATAGGGTCTGCTTGCATTAACTTATGCATATGTAAAATGTAGGGTCTGCTTGCATTAATTTAATTTGTTTCTGCAGCAAGAGAAAATGAGATCTAGAAGGAAGCCAGATTAAATTCTAGGTTCTATGGAATCTTTAACATACAGGATGTTATTCTCCAGCCTCATGGGATCTTGCAGATGCAGAGGAACTACCACCAGCATGGAATTTTATTTATTTTCTAGAAGCCCAATGGTATTTCTCTATAAGACGGATTTTAAATTACATTTTTAAGATTCATTTTTAGAGTGTAGAGTCTTTGCATTATAACACATTGTTGATGCTGAAATTGTATTTGGAAAGCGTTCTTCACATCATACAAGTTTTCTATTTTGGTTTAATAATATGCTTTTCATATTCATGTTACTTTCATTAGGTTTTACAATTAGTGTGAATGGATCGAGATGTCTGATTTGTCTGTTTATTATATGAGTGGTGTTCTGATCAATCCTGCTTATACAGGAGATCACACGGACAGCATGTTGTGGTGTTTGGAAGAAGATGCCCAGCATTTTAGCATGTACAAAGGTGATCCCAAGGATCTCAGTGATATCAATCCAAGTTCGAGACAAATATAACCTTTTCTGCAGAAAGCACATTCTCCGAGGATGATGTATCAGCTCATTTCAGGTAATAATTCTTTTGTAGGAAAACGCAAATGGAAGCCAGTATTACCAAGTCAACAGGCCTAAGGGACTAGGTTAGGGTGCTGTTCAGATTATACTACTGTATATTTGCTTGATAGATTAGGCCAATCAATAAATAATCTATAAATCATCTGGATTCTACTTTCAAAGTGTTCTTCCTTAAGGTTTCCACAAACATCATTATCCAGCATAGCTTTGAAATCTAAGCAACAATTGGGTTAGTTGTACGGTTGTATTTGAAAAGGAACACCACTGATTTTCCATTTCAAAGTCATTTGCATGGCCTTTATGTTTCTTTAGGATATGTTTGATTGGCATAGTGGAAAAATAATTTACCATTTTGTTGACAGTGCATATGGTCCCGTTCAAGATGTCAGAATCCCATGTCAACAGAAACGAATATTCGATTTTGTAACTTTTCGGCATAACAGTCCGGATTATTCTTTATGAGAAAATCCCCATTTTATTTGTGGAGCACGTATTTTAGTGAAGCCATATCGAGAAAAGGGCAAACCGCATAAAAAGTGGCTTTCATTATTTTCCTTATGCGGCTTTTGTATTCAGTTCATCTGATTTTGCTCATCAGGAAACTATTTCACAAGCTGAACCATCATGATGTTATTTCTTGGCATGCCGTGATCACAGCATATGCCAAGAGTGGCCATGGGCAGGAATCCCTGCAACTTTCCCATGCAATGTGGATGTATGGAATGCACAATCAATGTATGACAAGCTGAACCATCATGATGTTATTTCTTGGCATGATGTGATCACAGCGTATGTCGAGAGTGGGCATGCACAGGAATCCCTGCAACTTTCCCATGCAATGCTCACACAGATGTTATTTCTTGGATGGAATGGACATGAAATCCCTGCACCATTTCTGCATCTTGGTGCATCTTTATTCCTTTGACTCAACTGAACTTATACATGCATTCTCTATAGTTCAAAATGCTCAAAATGTCTAGATACATCTCAAAAAGGATCATGGAACAGACAAGAAGACAAACATGCTATATACTATTTCAAACTTAGCTGCACATAGAACGTTCAGTTAATTTTTCTGATTACATGTTAAAATCTATAAGGTTGAACCCACTATTTAACATGTAACATTTGGTAACTCAATGTCGCTTATTCTCATATCCTAAGAAATTAGGTGCAACAATGTTATACTTTCTAAGTTCATGTTGTTACATCTTACAAGTTCCAACTAGCCCATTGATCCTAGACCTTTAGAACACAACTAAGATCCTTATAATACATCGACTTATGCACTGCAGTTGTCCAACTCCACTACTCAAAGATAAAATATCTAATCTAAAACCATATGGGTTCCTCGATTGAAATCATTTCGAATCCATAGATACGCAATGAGAATTTTCTACTTGAAATACATTTGAGAGCCCAATACATGTATAAATTCATAATTCTTCATAGACCCAACAAGTAACTGCATTTTAATTAAGTTACAAGACAAACAATCAAATATTCATTAGGACCAGCAACCTCCCACCAATCACAATTTCAGTACCGATGTACTGCATTTTGAACATAGGAAGCTGCTCAAACAACCACTAATGTTTCTCATGCTTGAACTACCTTGGTATAATCACACAGAAAGCCCACCAACGGTGGGCAATTTTCTAGTAGAAGAAACTACAAAACAACTGTGGATGTTTTAGTCCACTGAAAAAAGAACACCATTATCGAATAAAACCATACCTCCACAAATCCACATGTAGGATTCTTTGAAAACAGGACATGTAGACCTACCAAAACTGATGTTTTCAACAGTGGACCAAAAACCGGGGTGAGTGTGACGGGAATGAAGTAGCAAGGAACAAGGATCAAGATCAAGTAGCAAGAAGCAATGAACAAGGAAGATCAAGTAGCAAGAAGATCAAGGAACAAGGAAGATCAAGGAGCAAGAAGCAAGGATCAAGATCAAGTAGCAAGGAACAAGATCAAGTAGCAAGATCAAGAGCAAGGAACAAGATCAAGTAGCAAGGAGCATGGGAATGAAGTAGCAAGGAACAAGGATCAAGATCAAGTAGCAAGAAGCAATGAACAAGGAAGATCAAGTAGCAAGAAGATCAAGGAACAAGGAAGATCAAGTAGCAAGAAGATCAAGGAACAAGGAAGATCAAGGAGCAAGAAGCAAGGATCAAGATCAAGTAGCAAGGTGAAAAGTGAGAAGTGAAAGCAAGGTAAAAGAATTTATAGCTACGAATCCAATAATGTTGAAGTATAATACCAATAATGTTGAAGTATAATACCAATAATGCTGACGTATAATACCAATAATGTTCACGTATAATACCAATAATGCTGAAGTATTATACCAATAATTCTACAACGACTATAAAAGCAGCTCCATTCGGTGGTAGAAGTCATTCATCTCCCATGGCTTATAATATTTATGAAGATCGGTTTGAGACCATTCTTTGCTCCATGAGCTACAATGATATTGTTCGGTGCATACATAAAGGTGTTAAGCTGGATTCCTACTTGCAATCCAAAGCTGATGGTCCTGAGTGTCATTGCTCTGGCCTTACTCGTGTTGTGATCCATCTTCTTTGGCTTCCTGAGCGCCATGCCTATGAGCTGAATGCGATCACGTTAGCAGGGATTGAAGATGAGTGAATCATCGACTCTATAATGCCATCAATAATATGTGCATCTAAATTATATGTATGCCATCAATAATGTGTGCATCAGATGTAATGATGTGTATTAAACACCTATTAAAAGATGTAAGGATGTAGTATAAGCATAATGAAAGCTAATTGATGTATCGACTGAGTATTAATTGTCCAAAATATGCAGCTGTATTATAGCAAAAGAAATTACATACATGATTATCGAGAACATGACTGAGATTGAGATCTTTTAGCTAATGCTATGTCCCCCCACATGTCAACAATGTATTTTGGAATCTGAACAGTCTTCGGTCTTTTGCCATTTGCATCCCATGCATAATGTATGGCATCTAACTTCTCATACCTTGATGGATCTGATGGATTGGGTCGCCAACGTTTAGTTAAGCAACCTGTATAGTCACGACCAACAGGCATCCACCATGATACATAAATGTGACCATAATTGGTAGACTCGGATCTAGGATGGCATCTTCTTACGTAAAAGCCCAACCACGTTGGAGTTTCATAGATCTCGTGTGGGACTAAAATGAACATACCTTTCGTAACATGTGCATGAGGATCGAACTCATCCATAGGTAACACTGGACGCCCATCTGCTGGCCCACAATACGTAGGCAAAGGTCTTACAAGCACAGCGGCTTCATCGACCTGTAGAGTAAATGCAGCTTGTAGAGGTTCTTGCCTTGTACGCAACCAAAAGTTATCATTTTGAGGTCGTCCTGGAGATACATCTTCCAAACACAAAAGAATCTCGTTCCAGTAATCCATAGTTGCTTTGTAATCGTCGTTGCAAATACACTATCTTCTTGATTTTTGCGGAAGGAATTCCATAATGCTATGTACTTGCGATCTTTGTCGCCAAAGCCGGGGAGATCTTTCAATGTCTTCCTTGGAGGGATATTTTTAGGCACCCCTGTTGGTAACGTTGGCTCATCATTTTCATCCTCCTTCCACATTCTTATTCCTTTTTCTGGAATCCACTCTTTATGGGTTGGTCGCATCTTATATTGCATAATGGGCCATTTCCCATCCATTTTAAATCGGAATAGCAATGGGTCGGTATGGCCTGTTAGACGTTGGCCTTTATCAGGGATATATCCCTTGACAAAGCCTTTCCAATCTGGAACGGAACAGGAGACTTTGCATTGCACTTGCTAAACAAGTAAAGCAACTCAGGCAAAGTTAGAGCATCCGATGAACTCATTAACGTCGAAAAGTTCCCAAACAATGCATCAATATTGTCATGAGTATGGGTCAAAAGCACCTGTCCGGACGCTCTGCTTTTCGTGCTTGATCTGCTGTGCTTGGGGGTGCTTGGAGAGCGGGAACACGATGATCCGTTTTTAGCCAATTGCTTCCGGATCGATGACATGGCTGCTCCGAAAATCAAATTCGGTTCCGAAAATGATCCGGGCGCGTGCTTTTTGAGATGGCGCTACTGCTTTTTTTTTTTGAATTTTTTGTATGGAATGATCATTCAGCTTGTACCTCAAACGAATCGTTCTTTGTACATCACTTTTTTCTCAGATCGCAAAAATTCTCAGTACATCATGATCCTCAATGGATCAATCAGGCCTGATTTGGATGAGGAAAAGAGACTCAAAGTTTTCCGGGAAATTCAAGCCGAGAGAAGAAGGCAATCAAGACAGCGAAAAAGAGAAAGGGAGAGAGAGAAAGAAAACTTGCACCCTGAAATTGAACGAGGCCTGAGTGCGAGAAGGCTTCAAGGATTGTCCAAAAAAATGGACGATTATTTCAACGAAATCACAAAGCCTTTGAAAGAAGGGGATAAAGCAATGGTGGTGCACAGGTTTGTGAAGAGAGTGAAGGCGAAATTGCCACTGGAAGTGGATTTTGTTGATCATGATCAAAGCAAGATCATGAAGAATGTGATTAAAAATGTTCAGGAGACACTCAATGAACAAAAGAAATTAAGGAAGACAGATGTATTGCAAGCAAGAAAGTCTACTTTGCAAATGGTATCTTCATCAAAGAAAATCCATCAACCAATCTCGTCAGACGCGTCTCCTTCATATATCTAGAAAATCTGTTGTTGCTGCAACCAGAAGAAGAATAATGGCAGACCAAGAATGTGGTCCGTGGTCAATGTTTTCAAGGAAAAAGAGGTGTGATGCATTGAGTGACGAGGTTAGGAATTGTGTTTACAAGTTCTGGACAGAAAACACACGAGTTTCACCATACAGGAAGCATGTGAGAAAGTTTGTTACGCAAGAGATGGCGATAAAATTGATCATCCAATACAACCGCTTGAAATATCTCGTGTGATTTCCGCTTAGTATGTTTCTTTCATTTGCATATATCTGTTTCTATATAGATCTTCTTTGTTTGCGTTGCAATTTTACATGAACTTCAAGAAGGAATTCAATGACATTAAGATTACCCAACAAGACATTTGAATTCTTTGAAGCCATCATTTGTGAGGCGCTTAAATGAAAGAGAAACTTGCTGCTGCCAATATCACATGCACTTTGAATATGTGATGCAAGCACTCAACAAAATCAGAACAGATCCAAATGGCGTGCATAAAGATTGCAACTGTACTTGTGCTGTTTGTGGTGATGGTAACTTTTGTGCAGCCAAGAACCATGTTTATAAATCCACTAGTGATTTTTGGAGGCAAATGATCTGCCCTAAGGATGAAGATGAAGAGTGGCACAAACATAATTGTCTGCAGGTGGCATGCAAGGATTGTGGATTGAAAAGGTACTCTTTTTTTAATGTTAAGATGTTTGAACATTCTATTTTGAGTTGTTAAGATGATTGATGCAACATCTTACAAACAAATTTCGTGGTGGTCTTACAAACAGGTTGCCAATATGTCCAAAGGAGAAGGAGGAGTCTGATTACAAAGTGGAGTGGAAACAGTTTGAAAAGGTAGTGTATTTGGCATTTGTGCTTAAATGATTTTTGTGCTTGTGATTGTTGTGCTTGTGCTGCAAACTTACAGCTGATCTTTGTTTTCAAAAAACAGCAAGAGGTTGGTTACATGAAGGAGACCACCAAGAAAAAAATGGCGGAAAGAAACCAAGCAAAGGTAACTAGACTTGCATACAAGAAAGAGAGCCTGCCCCCAATTCCAAAGAAAGATGCTTCAAGACACCGGTACAATTCATCCCATACAATTATGTTGCACACTGGCAGGCAAAGCAATTCAGGAAGTGCTTGGATACTTTTCCTGAAGGTGCAGTTGTCTCGGTTATTGATTTTGCTGAAAATTACAGTTTTAAAATTCAGAAAGAGGCACAATCTTGCCACTGGCACACAGATCAGGCATCAATTTTGGTTCATATCACATATAGACATGCAACCCGGGATGAGATAGAAGATATGGAAGCTAAGGAAGCAGAGAGAAGGGAACTAGAGAAGGAAAAGCAGCAAAGAAAGAGGAAGACAACTCAGCAGACCATCAGCCAGTAATGAGAGGAGAATCATAAAGGAAGTACATTTTTATATTTCAGATGATAGAGATCATAGCAAAGTGAGTTTGTACAACATTGCTTGAAAGTTCATGCAGATCGGCGAAGAGTACAAAATATTTTGTACAACAAACATATTTTTGGAGTGATGGTTGCACAAAGACAGGTTCAAAGGAGCAAGACCTTTTTGGTATTTAGGAAGGAACTATGTCAATAGTGAAGGAATTGAGTATGAATGGAATTTTTTTTGCCGACTCTCATGGGAAAGGAGAACATGATGGACAAGGTGCAATCCTAAAAAGGATTTTGGCAAGAGAACAATTGAAGTATGATTCCTGGAAAATTGGAGCGTGCCAAAGACGATGTGGATTTCATGAATTGGTATATGATGAACAACCCACCGGACCCAAATATAAGAAGGTAAATTCAATCAAGTACCATTGCATTCTTCTTCATTTGAGGTGACATTTTTCTCATTCTATATTGCAGGTTTTTGGCATATTGAACCCGAAAAATGTAGACAAATCTGAAAAGAGGGAATGGAGATCACTTTGTGGGAGCTCTAAACTTCATTCCATCAGACCATGTGACAAAACAAATCCTCGCAAAAGTTGCCCACAGTGCCTCTCTTGTTTCTGTTCCTTTTGCTTTCATGGAAAATGGGATGATTGCATGAACAAAGCTCGATTGGGAGCTTGGTCCACAACAGAAACCGAAGTTGAAGAAATCTACGTAAAAAACAATCACCAACAAAAGCAGTTCAAGATGAAGATGAGGATGAAGAAGAGGATGATGATGAGGCTAATGAATACCTCGATTACGTTCTAGAAGTTGGAGATAACTTTGTTGTAAATGCAGATCCAGAGGATCAAGGAGTTGACTTTTATGTTCTTAGGTGTACGAGAGACTAAACATACATTGTTAGATGCATATGAAGACTCATAGGGTTCGTGCATTTGGTGTGGGAGAAGTCATAGTTTCTGGCCACTACTACAAGCAGACAGATGCACTCCACTTTGAGTTATTAGTGGACAAGCCAGTTGCTAGTGTGTACAGTCACCTTATTAGACAAGTGAAATTTGATATGGAGAGTCTTGGCAACAACAAGTTCAAGATGAGTGAAGAGACATGCCAAAAAGTGATGGCATCCCTTCCTGTAGAGTGCTAACACTGCTGACCGTTTTTTCTGCTTCTGCTTCGAAGAGGCAGAAGCACATCATTCACATGTAAAGTGGCTCATTCTTTGCTACATTGTTTCTAACAAACCTATTGTTTCTAACAAACCTATCAATGGAAGCTAACAAATTCTTTGTTGCACAAAAATTTGTAGTCCCTGGACCGACTTGATCAATGTCTTCTTTCTTTGGTGCTTTGTGCATTTTACGCTTTGTCTGCCGACGTGCTAATTGTTTTCAGAGTTTATGCTTAACTATCATGTCCCTTCAGGTTTGGTCCTTGGAAACAAATGGTGGAAACTTTTACGCAAGTGTTCAATTGGGGATTTGCTCAAGACAATGCACAAAGTAAATACTCTAAACCCTTTTTACATGCATATGTTCAAAGATTGGCTTCATATCTGAGGTTTGTTTGTTTAACCAATTAGGATTTGGACTTCATCTTTGGATCGAGACAAGCATAGGAGAAACCATTACATTCAAATATAAATTTGGGACAACAATTTTCCAAGTAGAAACTACGCAAGTGCGGGTAAATATTATATTCATTAGATACAAAATTGTTACAATATATGTACAAAATCAGTACAACTCACTTGTTTGTCATTCTTAGTTACATACAAAAGCCAAGTTACATAAATATTGAAAAGAGTCTATAGACTCTTATTCTCCTTCGTGAGAATTCATTCTTTGCATCATTTGAAGTGCCTGTGATCGGCAATAAGAGTAGTATCTTGTGTTTTATCTTCTCTTGCAGGCTCTTCATCCTGTTCATTGACAAAATCAGTATTATTACCTGCAGGATTGTTATTATTATCTTCATGTACTTTATCTCCCGCCTGCATCAGTATGTTTATACTTATATCATCTATCAAGCCTTGTAGCTTAGACATCTCCCCGGCTACCAACTTGTACTGCTTTCTATTTTCTCCAAAACATGCTCCTTGTGAACCTGTTGCTCATCTGTTTCTATGTTGCTATCATTTTTATTATGAGCTGATGCAGCAGTAGTTAGCTCAATTGCTTCCTCAGGCACTGCAACTTCTAGGTTCTGTCAAACCAAGTAATTCAAATCAAACAACATACAAAAAATGCAACTAAATGAATTGAAAGCAATGACATTACTACAATCACTTCAATAGCATAACAACACAACTAAATGAAATTAAACAACATACCTTAACAATTTCCTTCATTAACTGAATGCTTTTGAGAATAGCCACTTTCCACCTCGCTAGCTCACTTAGATGGTCAGCCAGAAGCCTAAGTATGTCGATGTCCTCTTCTTGAACTTTATCTTCAACATACTGCTCGTGCAACCACTTTTGAGGGTTCTTGGCATTGAGCCAAGTTTGCAGAAATGCAGCTAAGAAATTGAAACCTTTGTCATTGATGTCATTATCAAATTTTTCAATTATGAAGCAAGTGTCTTGTGGGGACAAGAAAGTCTTGTACAATGAGTCATCAACTAGCACTACCTCCCCTACATCCTCAAAAGCCTCATACACTTTTACAATTGGCTTCATAAGCACTGGCTTGTTCGGATTCCCTGGAAAATTGAAAGGCATCACCTCGCACTCTTTCTTACCCCAAATGAACTTGAACCTTCCTATAAAGGAAGGTGGCACTATAACATTTAAAATTTCTATGATGTTGTGCTTCATCATAGAAGACCATATGGCTACCTCAAATCTGGCAAAGCACCCTTCTAAAAACCTTATCAGCTCTGGTCTGCACACCACCACTTTCCCCCCTGCATAATGCTTCTTCAGCCCTGCTGGAATTTTAATTCTGGTTCTGTTTTGGAATGTGCTCACCAGAACTCCATTTAAGTCTAGGATGACAAGTTTTTTCTTTTCTAAGGGGTCTGCAACATTCATAAAACAAAAAACTCAAACATCAACAATTCTGACATCAATTTAACAGTCTTAACAAAAGAAATTAGTTCACAGCTTCAAATTGCTGTCTTTCAACAAATTAACACAAGTGTCATTTCAAAGTTTTCAAAGTTTTCAAAGAACTTTCAAGTGTTATTTCAAAGTTTTCAGGAACTCAGACACTGAACCTGGACACTGACCAGTTAACATTTTGTAAATAACATTCTGAGGATCACCTTTTGGAGGTTGTGTTGGCATCTTCTTAGGGGGCCTACCCTTCTTCTTCTTCTCCACTGCAGGTGCTTGTACTTGTTCTTCTTCTTCTTCTTTTGCTACATTCTTCCCTTTACTAGTAATGGTGCCCAGCGTTGCTGGGCAAATGTTGGGAACCTGTCAAGGATGTTGGTCTTTATTGATATGAAGTCATTTCTCACACATGCAAACTTATTAACAATTTGCTATCTTCAAAGCCAGTCTTCGTTTAACAATTTGCTATCTTCAAAGCCAGTCTTCGTTATCCCTGCTTCTACTTCCATCATCCACTGTTCAAAGTAAATAACAGAATACCTTTTAAAAACCTTATGAATAAGCAAGCAAATCTGCAATGTGCTCTGCTAGCTTCCACCATAATCTGAAGCTTGGCATTGTAGCAGACGTGATCGGCTCCAGGTAACGAAGTTGCTCAAACAAAAGAAAGGAAAAAGAAAAGGGCAAGATGAGCATGGACTATTTGGACCGTCGAAATAACTTGTAAGCCAAATCTAGGTGCCCAGCAACGTAACTTGTAAGCCAAATCTAGGTGCCCAGCGTTGCTGGGCATAACTTGGGGAACCTATAAGTTGGGTCTGTTGTCATTGCCTTTCTTCGACATTGCCTTTTTTATTTCATAATCAAGAAGTGAGAATAGAAATATTGAATTGTACACATGCTATTTACAATGTTTAAAGTAAATATTCTAACAATGCAATCACATGTTGTAACATCTAATTCACATTGATGCGTAAAGAATTTACATACTACAAATTGGCATCAAATTTACCTGTGACAACTCTGAAGTCCCAATATGACCTTTAAGTTGTGCATGATGGAAAGGAAAGTTGTGCATGATGTCTTCCTTTCCAGTTTATCATGAATGAATAAACCCTTTTTTTGTGTGTGTTGTGATGAAATTTAATTTAAATAAATCCTGTCTGATTGTCTTGGTAGCAAGTTTTCACAAGGATTTACCCTGAAGGAAATCCTTTGTGAATACTGGTGCACCTTTATCTTTTATCGTTGCAGTCTTGGATGCCCTTTTGGAACCAACGGCATGTAAACCAAGCCGTCCTGCATCTTTCCCAATCTTATCTAGAACCGAAAATTCCTGTGTTATTAGCAATTTCACTTGTCGGTAGAGGTCTAAGAAGGATTAAGAGTAAACTAAATGCAAAATCTAGGAGCTAGAAGCATCCAATCGGCCTGTTCCTGGTACCCTTAAGCCAGTTTCGATTTCGGCCTGTTCTTTTCGGAAAACTGCCTTGGTTTGAAACTTAACTTGCAAAAAAAAACAAAATAGAGATGAGGAAGGTGTAGAATTGACAATAATAATGCCGATTTGGCCATGCCATAGCCAAGCTAGGCCTGTTCTTGCCAGAAAACCCCATTTGCTTGAAGATTGAGCCTGGAAAATCAAACGGAGGAGGGATTCGATTAGGCTAGGCCATTGTCGATCCGCCATACTGTAAAAATCGAAGATGAGCTGATCTGCAAGGCCGTGACCCTCCAAAGAAGAGCAAGATTCGCCATAGCCACGCCCTTTACGTGTCGTGTCGCCACCGCCTGTTCTAACTAAACAATCTGAAGATAGGACCTTTGCTTCTTCGACTTCATGTCGATTCAATTTGTAATGGATCAGCTGGACGGAACCCAACGGAAGAAGGTGAAGCCGAAAACAGAGGAAGCGTTGCAGCAGAAAGAAAAAGAACCCTTAGGTTCGAAAATCTGAGCCAGATAAAAAGGAACCCAGCTCAACTCCGACGGATAGGGTTTGTAAGTGAAGAAGGACTCAACTCCGACGGATAGGGTTAGGGTTTTTTCTGGAATGATCACGACCGTCTATTCAAAGAGTTAATGTGGGCCGCCTGATCTAGGGCGCGGTCCATTACACAACATTATAATATAAGATCAGCAGCCTTTGTTGCAATGTGATCAGCACCACCAGCTTCTTCGTCCAGATCTACAACTTCATCAACCCTGGAGCTTTCTCCTGCAGTTCTACTCCTCAACCTCGACTTTATGGTGCTCACAACTGCAGAAGCAGTCTGTTCAGGCTCTTCTTCTTCATCAGTGCTGTCAACCACTAGTGCACGTTTTACTCTCTTTTTGAGCTTTTTCTTACCAATCTGAATCAGTAAGGAAACTAGTTAGAATAGACATGAAATAAAGTTTACAAAACAAACACATAAAAACACCAAATGGTTACCTTTTTTAATGCTTCAACTGGCATTTTGTAACGGGACTTGGTGATGCCACGCCTTTTGTAATGAGGTTTTGGTGATGCCACAATTGCTAGAGTATAATCGGGAACTAATGGAGACTCAAAGAACAAATTTTGGTGAAGAAGTTATTTGTTTGTAGGGTGAAGCAAAAGCACTACTAGTGCCCGCTCCAAACCCTTCTTGGCTGGTGGCTACCTCAGCTCCATCTTCAGCTCCAACTTCTAAACCAAGTTCCACAAACAAATCCCTGGGAACTTCCTTTAAGCACCTGAAGCATGCCTTCTTTTCATACAGAAGCATGCAACATGCCAAGTGATAGGCATGTTCACATGGCAACTTCATACTCAAAGTATATTGTGGATTGAATACCAATCCACATGCAAAGACATGAGTTGTCCATAAAACACGGCAACCGCTTCTTCATAGTCATGATAGAGATTCTGAAGTGTCCTGGTGCATCAACTCCGCCTAGCGACTTCTAAAATGCACCGCTTTCTTGAAGTCTGAATTCTAAAGAGGCTTTTAGCCTTTGCTTCTTCTCCCTTTCGTCTACTGCTTCAACACTTACCTTTGGAAGGCAAGCTTCCAGTTTGGAGCAGAAGTAAAGCTCTCCACTTATTTTATGCTTCAAATCTGCAATCTGGGTCAAATCTTCATCTGTTTTATCTGCTTTGTCATTCAAAGCAGATAATTCATTCTGTAGTCTACTCACCTCCTTCTTTGCTATATCAATCATTACTTGCTCCCGTGCTAGGGAGTTGTTGTCAACCTCAATCTTACTAATAATCTTAGCCAAATCTGTTTGACAGTTATCTAACTCTGTTTCCAACTTCTTGACTTCCTCATCAATCAAAGAAATATTGAAACTACAATTGCAAACAGAAAATTCATTTGACCTGACGATTTCGCTTTTAATTCCATCTGAGGTGTTCTTCTGCCTGAAGGCTGAGGTGTGCTTTGGCCTGAAGGATGTACGGTTTTCATTTTTTTAACATCTTCTTTCTTTACATCCATATCATCCCTTGGTTTTTTTCTCGACCAAACAGTAACCTGTGACTTGTATGCATCCCAATTTATCTTATGACCCTCATGATCTTGCTCTGCACGACCACAATGCTCCCAAGCAAATGCCAAAGCAACGAGTTTCCTCAATTCGTTGTTTGGTAATCTTGCTTCAGGATACAGGAACTCGACCAAGTTCTCCAATTGTTGCTTCAGATGAGTGCGGACAAAATAAATTTTTATTTTGCCTTTTTCTTTAAAGGATTCGAATGGTTCTGTCCATACACTGTTCCAATCTTCTTCAGTCACAGTATCCTGCAGCCACTTCAGTTTCTGCTGAGGAATAATCCCTTCTCCGGCCATCGCAAAAGCAGTGAATTAACAAAAAAGCAAGGTATGAAGCAAGCGCCGGAAGGAAAAAATCTCGGAAAGCAGAGGGTACAATTCGAACTGTAAAATAGGGTATAATCTGCGTATAGCAGATCAATTATCGATTTCAGCGCGAATGATTACGGGTCTGACAGCCCAGATCATTGTTTGCGAAAAGGCACGCGGGAATCGAGAAGGTGCGAAGAATAGCTGCTTCGCGTGCTTAATCTGCTTCCGCTTGTCGCGCTTTTTTGTACCCCAATATCTAACTTAGACCCATAATTATTTAGCAATACTTGCTAACTTACTGGCTTCTATCTGTATATGCGATTGCTAATAGAGGGTTCTAAGAAGCTATAGTGTTATTATGGGGGTTGTAGCTCAGATGGTAGAGCGCTCGCTTCGCATGCGAGAGGCATTGGGATCGATACCCAACTTCTCCATCTTGGTATCATTACCAATGACATACTGGATTATCTCAAAGAATTTATGGACCATTATTACCACTCACACACGAGAATTTTCCAGAAATTTAGGGACCAGAAATTTCTCAGACTCATCAAACAATCTCAAACCATGAGCGTTTTACCTTTCTACTTTTTTTTTCTAGAATAGTTAGAGTGCCCTCCAACTTCGAGGCATATTTGGTAACTTTTGGCAATATTACTTTTCTGGCTCCTCAAATTCAAAACTTGTCTTCACAACATTGTAGACTAGGATAAGAGGGTTCCAAAGAGACCGAATTCGTCTAAATCGGAGTTGGAATTCACAAGTTATGCTCCTTTGAGTTATTATTCAATAATTACTTCTTAACGGTACTGTAGCTTGAAAAATTCAAGAACAATTCGGATGATCTTGCTTCAAACGGGAAGCATCTTGCTCCCACCTGTATGTTTTGTGAAGGCACTTGTTCGTTCTCCTGGCCATAGAAAACGTCGTTGCCATTGTAGCCAATAACTCCCTTTTTGGGCATTTTGGTAATTTTAGCAAGGTGTAGGGGCATTCTGGCTTTTTTCCTATGATCTACTTGTTGCTAGAGTACTTTTGATAATCTTGGTCGTGCCGGATCCATGGCGCAATGGTAGCGCGTCTGACTCCAGATCAGAAGGTTGCGTGTTCGATTCACGTTGGGTTCAATTTTGTGCGCCAAAATGAGAAGCACTTCTCGTAATTTTTTGTGTTACACTCAGATGATTCAAGCAAGTAGAACACTCATGTTACATTCCAAATGCCCTCGATCTCTAGCACAGAGAGTGACACTCCAAGTGCTCTTTAACTCCAATTCAGCAACGCCTTTCTATCTGTATACAGGATCTAGTATTAGGGGGGCTTTAAAAAGCGAAAAGTCTATTATGGGGTTGTAGCTCAGATGGTAGAGCGCTCGCTTTGCATGCGAGAGGCATTGGGATCGATACCCAACTTCTCCATTGTTTTTGTGCATCGTTGTTAAATAGAGATATAAAAGATTCACCAGGAAATGACCTCGAATTGAAATTTAATTAATAACATTGTTAAATAGCGATATAAAAGACTCACCAGCAAACAACCTTAAATTGGAATTTAAATAATTATTTAGCAATACTTGCTAACTTACTGGCTTCTATCTGTATATGCGATTGCTAAGTCTCATTTACCTTCGTTTGCAACGAATAGAAGGTAAATGAACTTCTAGAGCGAAGGGACACGTGTCCAAGGCAGTTAGCAACTCCCAGCCCCTCGCCCTATTTGTAGTTTGGCTTAGATAGTGCTCCCATCAGCGCTGTTGTGTGCATCTCCACTGTAGAATCCTTACGAGGCCTCTTCCCCCCACCCTCCCTCTTTTTGTTGCTCGTTTTCTACTGATATATTGCCTACCTGCTTCAATTTCCTGTTTGACCTCGCTGGTATGACCTGCTTTAGTTTTTGCTGTTTTGGTGGATTAGGCATATGGAGCCTTGGTGGTTTATGCCGGTATGGTTTTTGGTCTATGGTTTGGAGCCTTGGTGGCATATACTGATATGGAATTATTGGTTTTCATGGTGGTAGAGCCTTGGTGGCTTGTTTGAGTTGGAAACCTTGGTGGTAGAGCCTTGGTGGCCTATTTATGGTTGGAAGCCTTGGTGGCTTATTTATGGTTGGAAGCCTTGGTGGCTTTTTTATGATCTTAGAGCCTTGGTGGTTTATGTTGGTAACCTTTGGTGCCAGTGGGCCCGGGGTCTTGTCTTACTCGTTTTATTCTTTTGCAGGTTGACGCAGTTGAGTTTGCGATGGTTGAATGGTGGAACTGCTGCTTACCTTCAAGTCTCTATGTAGCCGGCAAGTCAAATTTGCTTGTGGCTTTCTTCTTTCATAGCTGTAAACCCAAAAAGGCCGGTAGGCATGAGGGTTCCTTTTCTTTTCTATTGTGTATATCATCTCTTAGATGGTTGTTTATCTTTAGGGTTTCCTCGAAAACCCGAAAGGGCGAGGTTTTCATCCCGGAGATAAGCTTCTCTCTTAGAGCATGAGCATGTATCAGCATGTGTTCTGTCTAATAGAGGGTTCTAAGGAGCTATAGTGTTATTATGGGGGTTGTAGCTCAGATGGTAGAGCGCTCGCTTCGCATGCGAGAGGCATTGGGATCGATACCCAACTTCTCCATCTTGGTATCATTACCAATGACATACTGGATTATCTCAAAGAATTTATGGACCATTATTACCACTCACACACGAGAATTTTCCAGAAATTTAGGGACCAAAAATTTCTCAGACTCATCAAACAATCTCAAACCATGAGCGTTTTACTTTTCTACTTTTTTTTTCTAGAATAGTTAGAGTGCCCTCCAACTTCGAGGCATATTTGGTAACTTTTGGCAATATTACTTTTCTGGCTCCTCAAATTCAAAACTTGTCTTCACAACATTGTAGACTAGGATAAGAGCGTTCCAAAGAGACCGAATTCGTCTAAATCGGAGTTGGAATTCACAAGTTATGCTCCTTTGAGTTATTATTCAATAATTACTTCTTAACGGTACTGTAGCTTGAAAAATTCAAGAACAATTCGGATGATCTTGCTTCAAACGGGAAGCATCTTGCTCCCACCTGTTTTTTTTTTTTTTTTTTTTTTTTTTTGTAGGCAAGCTTTTTTAATTTTCTATTGATAGCAAAAACAGGGTACATGACCTTATTGGAATGGGCTCCACAATAGGCCAGATAAAACATTCTCATCCAATGGTCTACCAGATATCTCAATGAAGCTTGTCAGTCCAAGATTAGAAGTCCAAGAACAAGTATCATTCTTTTCAGCTGAAAAAAAGGCAGAGATCACTTTACGATCTGAAGTCGTAGCCATCTGAAGCTCACCATCCCAAGATGCAAGCAGTTGAAGAGCATCTGATAGCAAATATCATTCTGCGCGTTAACTAGGCCTAGAATATTATCCTGCTCTGCTGTACTACAAGTGGCTATACCTCTATTCCATTTCTGTACTAAGGGGATGGATGCCCTTTCTTCTAGCAGCGCAGGATATCAGACAAGCCTGCCCGGAAGGGTGTCCACTCGCTCTCAAATGCCTTTTCACCTACCAGCATATACTTCAACCTCAATATGTTCGGCTCACACAGAAATCCGAGGTTCAGGTTCCCTCAGGAACACAAGAAGCATGGCTTAATGAGTTGAGCAACTGTTAACAAAGCCTGGTCTCCCGCCCAATGCTTCGTCATTTAGTTCCCCCTTGATCCAACTGTCCATCATAAATATCTGCCCTTAAATCCTAATCTCCCCCGAGCTGGGAAGGGGAAAAGACTTAGTTCTCTACCCAAAGGCAGTCCTGCCTATTAACTCAGAAACCATAGCTACAAAGAACAGATGAGGAGCTTGAAAACTCTGAGCCAAGTAGCCTGCAGTGAGTGCGGCCTTCCTATGATGCAGTGAGTGCAACAACAACCCTGACATCGTTGCTTCCACCTACCCCTTCAGCCTAACCCTTTGCAGAAAGGTTGAGAAAACCAGACGAGCTTACCTCTAGGACGACCCACAGCTAGGCCTCAGGAACTTCCAGAAACAAGCGGGCTTCAGATGATTTCTAGTCTCAAAGAACTTGTGCCAATAGGAGACATGTACAAGATCAAAAAGCCCGGCCACCAGAGCTCAAGCCCACAAACTGAGACTGGAAAACAAATCAAGAGGGGGACTAGCAGTGAGCCTGGCCGCTCAGGCCCTTCCAGCCTCGAACTCCTGGTGATCTGCACGAAAATGGGCCGCCGCCACAGGCGGCTGCCCTAAGCCGCTGCTCGAACCCTAATCGTCATTTCTCATTGCCCACTGCCTGTATGTTTTGTGAAGGCACTTGCTCGTTCTCCTGGCCATAGAAAACGTCGTTGCCATTGTAGCCAATAACTCCCTTTTTGGGCATTTTGGTAATTTTAGCAAGGTGTAGGGGCATTCTGGATTTTTTCCTATGATCTACTTGTTGCTACAGTACTTTTGATAATCTTGTTGGTCGTGCCGGATCCATGGCGCAATGGTAGCACGTCTGACTCCAGATCAGAAGGTTGCGTGTTCGATTCACGTTGGGTTCAATTTTGTGCGCCAAAATGAGAAGCACTTCTCGTAATTTTTTGTGTTACACTCAGATGATTCAAGCAAGTAGAACACTCATGTTACATTCCAAATGCCCTCGATCTCTAGCACAGAGAGTGACACTCCAAGTGACGCCTTTCTATCTGTATACAGGATCTAGTATTAGGGGGGCTTTAAAAAGCGAAAAGTCTATTATGGGGTTGTAGCTCAGATGGTAGAGCGCTCGCTTTGCATGCGAGAGGCATTGGGATCGATACCCAACTTCTCATCCATTTTTGTGCATCGTTGTTAAATAGAGATATAAAAGATTCACCAGGAAATGTCCTCGAATTGAAATTTAAATAATAATATTGTTAAATAGCGATATAAAAGACTCACCAGCAAACAACCTTAAATTGGAATTTAAATAATTATTTAGCAATACTTGCTAACTTACTGGCTTCTATCTGTATATGCGATTGCTAATAGAGGGTTCTAAGGAGCTATAGTGTTATTATGGGGTTGTAGCTCGGATGGTAGGCGCCGCTTAGCATGCGAGAGAGGCATTGGGATCGATACCCAACTTCTCCATCTTAGTATCATTACCAATGACATACTGGATTATCTCAAAGAATTTATGGACCATTATTACCACTCACACACGAGAATTTTCCAGAAATTTAGGGACCAGAAATTTCTCAGACTCATCAAACAATCTCAAACCATGAGCGTTTTACTTTTCTACTTTTTTTTTCTAGAATAGTTAGAGTGCCCTCCAACTTCGAGGCATATTTGGTAACTTTTGGCAATATTACTTTTCTGGCTCCTCAAATTCAAAACTTGTCTTCACAACATTGTAGACTAGGATAAGAGCGTTCCAAAGAGACCGATCATCTAAATCGGAGTTGGAATTCACAAGTTATGCTCCTTTGAGTTATTATTCAATAATTACTTCTTAACGGTACTGTAGCTTGAAAAATTCAAGAACAATTCGGATGATCTTGCTTCAAACGGGAAGCATCTTGCTCCCACCTGTATGTTTTGTGAAGGCACTTGTTCATTCTCCTGGCCATAGAAAACGTCGTTGCCATTGTAGCCAATAACTCCCTTTTTGGGCATTTTGGTAATTTTAGCAAGGTGTAGGGGCATTCTGGATTTTTTCCTATGATCTACTTGTTGCTACAGTACGTTTGATAATCTTGTTGGTCGTGCCGGATCCATGGCGCAATGGTAGCGCGTTTGACTCCAGATCAGAAGGTTGCGTGTTCGATTAACGTTGGGTTCAATTTTGTGCGCCAAAATGAGAAGCACTTCTCTTAATTTTTTGTGTTACACTCAGATGATTCAAGCAAGTAGAACACTCATGTTACATTCCAAATGCCCTCGATCTCTAGCACAGAGAGTGACACTCCAAGTGCTCTTTAACTCCAATTCAGCAACGCCTTTCTATCTGTATACAGGATCTAGTATTAGGGGGGCTTTAAAAAGCGAAAAGTCTATTATGGGGTTGTAGCTCAGATGGTAGAGCGCTCGCTTTGCATGCGAGAGGCATTGGGATCCATACCCAACTTCTCCATTGTTTTTGTGCATCGTTGTTAAATAGAGATATAAAAGATTCACCAGGAAATGACCTCGAATTGAAAATTAATAACATTGTTAAATAGCGATATAAAAGACTCACCAGCAAACCAACTTAAATTGGAATTTAAATAATTATTTAGCAATACTTGCTAACTTACTGGCTTCTATCTGTATATGCGATTGCTAATAGAGGGTTCTAAGGAGCTATAGTGTTATTATGGGGGTTGTAGCTCGGATGGTAGAGCTTCGCCAAGATGCGAGAGGCATTGGGATCGATACCCAACTTCTCCATCTTGGTATCATTACCAATGATATACTGGATTATCTCAAAGAATTTATGGACCATTATTACCACTCACACACGAGAATTTTCCAGAAATTTAGGGACCAGAAATTTCTCAGACTCATCAAACAATCTCAAACCATGAGCGTTTTAGTTTTCTACTTTTTTTTTCTAGAATAGTTAGAGTGCCCTCCAACTTCGAGGCATATTTGGTAACTTTTGGCAATATTACTTTTCTGGCTCCTCAAATTCAAAACTTGTCTTCACAACATTGTAGACTAGGATAAGAGCGTTCCAAAGAGACCGATTTCGTCTAAATCGGAGTTGGAATTCACAAGTTATGCTCTTTTGAGTTATCTTATCCTCCTATATTATAAAGTTTTAGTGTATGTCGTGCATAAAACCCTAAAATTTTCGACGGCCCAGATTTCACTTAAAATTTTGGACGGTCCTTGATCCCCCGGAATCATCTAGGGTTAGCCTAATCAAAAGCAAGGTTGGAACACCCCATGAGAGGAAATTGGGTACAAAGAGGGCCATGGGTCCTCTATGGGCCGGATCCGCTTATGCTAGGGTTAGCCTAATCAAGAATGCAAGTCCGGCATCGGTGTTGGAACACCCTACATCGAAGAGGAAAAAGAAGGTGATGAGACTAAATACATAGCACATCCATTTATCTTCTCGGCTACGATAAGACATGCAAAATACATATGTCTATTTTTTTGTAGATAACAATTTGAGAAGAGTAGGAAGCCCGGCATCTTCATCTCCAGAGAGGATCACAAGTTCAACGGACCGGGGTAAGTTTTATTTTGCAAGCTATGTTGTGCTTTGGAGTTCAATTATCCGGATGTCAAATTTATAGATGCGTAACTTGCTAAAGTGAAGCATGAGAAGATTGATTGCCATATTAGGGCTGGGAGGAGAACGAAAAAGGCTAAGGCTTTAAACAAGTAGGTGATTTATTACATAAAGCGATTTCGGATAAGAAGCTTACGCCATTGTTTCAGGCAAGTTCTCTTTATTTTCTTATTAGTGTGTGAATCAATAGTTGCTTTGTTTCTATGTAAGGAATCTACAGGGGTGTTCCTCAATATGGCTGAATAATTCCTTGCATATGCCATAACTTTGTTTAAGATTTATCCAAAGTTTATGTCAATCCGAATGACCATTGGACAAATCATGACTTGGCCTAGAATTTATGAAGGACCCATCTTTTAACAATGAAGATTATAATGCTTTCTCGAAGTTGACAACGGAAACAAGCGGACAAAACCGGCGGCAAAATGCCATATGGAGGAGGTCCGTTCCATCTCATTGCATGTTCTTGCATTGACAAGTGCATATTGCTCCCAAAGCAAAGATAATGGCTTCAATATATAACCGCAAATAGATTTCCATGCGTCTCGCCCAATGCCGCGAAACCCGAGGACATGTGTTCTTGGGGAATTAGAACAACAAATGTATTTTGGTATATTTGAGACATATACAATAGGAATTTGATACAAGTGCGCCTAGAGTTATTTTTAGAGCTTCCCTTGAGCTTTCCAATGAATAATCTTGCTTGAGAAATGGATCTTGCATTTGCAAGTTATGCCCAAATATCTGCTAGCTGGCCAAATAGTGAACATGGTTGTTTTAATTGTTGTTGGAGGTTTCAAAAAGGAGGCAATCATTTTAATGTATATCTCCGTGTTATGTATTTAGTTTAGAGTAGTTACTTGGGGTTAACCTCCATGTTTTTGTGTAGAATTAGAACAACAAATGTAACCTCCATCTTTATGCTCATTTGTAGAATTAGAACAAAGAAAGATATTTTGCCATATTTGACATATATACAATAGGAATTTGAAAGATGCTTGCCTAGACTTATTTATAGAGCTTTCCTTAAGCTTTCCAATGGATAATCTTGCTTGATAAATGGATCTTGCATTTACAAGATTGAGAAATTATGAATAGGAAGCGCCAAGTTTCTTTCATGTTTACTTGATTCTACAGGTATTTTGCGAGCATGTGGCCGTTTTTGACGCCTGAAGAATCAAGAATCATTAGAACACCTAATCCTGAAGAAGCAGATTGGTTGTTCACACCTGTGTATACTACCTGTGATTTAACACCAAATGGCTTGCCACTGCCATTCAAGTCCCCAAGAATGATGCGTAGTGCTATTCGGTACATATCCACCCAATGGCCGTATTGGAATCGTACAGAGGGAGCATACACTGGCGATAACATTGACATAAAGGTATGATGGATCCTCATGCTTTTTATTCAAGAATTTATAAAAAGCAGTGTAATATTTAGGGTTGTTCACAGTTGTCGTTCTTATTGATTCTCCTTTTGCAGCAAGGGCTTGGGTTTCTCCTTGGGCGGTTCTTGAGCAAGACTCTGTCAGGCCTATAAATCCAACCGGATTGTCTATCCGTGAATGAAGTCTCAAAGGGCATGTTATTTTCCGGCATCTTCGCTGGCCGAAGTTTGTAGCAGAGTTGTGATGTTTGAATGGTTTTCGGTAGTTTAAACTTGGTGGAGATTATGTCCGTGGCAGATTACAAATCCGGCTGCTTAAAGATAACTTTCATATTTTTCTTCACATCTTCTTTGCGAATGTGAGGTATATGAAAGTATATTAGCCCGGACTCCAAGATTTTTCTCAGAATTTTATTATTCTCTTCTATCTGCAGATCCTCTTGGAGCAACATATATCGATTTTTTTTTTTTTTCCTTCAAGGTTGTACTTATGTTAACATTGCGGAATTTGTCAGGGAGATTATTGACTGAGCCACATGAGCAACTGCAATATATAATGCAACTCTGCCTTAAGGTACAAAATCAGAATGGTAACATGTATTTGAGGCATTCCGGGGTGCTTATGTTGTGCTGGAATATGCAGTGATGGATCAAATGTCTAGGGTTACAAGACCTAATCTTTATTAAGTTCCAAGATATTTGCCATATGGATAGGTTTTTCCAGTTTTTAAGTGTTTTACGGAATTGAACTGAACAACTGGAATATGTAAAATATTAAAGAAGTTTGATAAAAAGGTTGGTTTCAGAGTTGGAGAACATTATCCTGCAGCACGAATTAACCACCCCCACTCTCAGCTGCAGCCTATTTATGAACAGCTGGTATTTAAGTCTAGCACCATATAGAATAATTTGATGCAAGCAGCCGTGGCATAACCGCTTTTGTTATCTTTGGTGGCAAAATGTGATGTAATATAGAGTGGCATAACCGCTTTTTGTTATCTTTGGTGGCAAAATGTGATGTAATATAGAGTGAATCAGATGTGTCTAGGTTATCAACATAACATGAAAGTGGAATATGAAGGCCCATATATGCATGGTTTTACGCCATTCCTTATACATCGTACTCAAGCTTGCATTATTTTCTAAAAACCATGGCCCTTCTCTAGCAAATCTAGGTTGCACAATGGTAATGAGAATTTAAAAACTTCTCCTTCAAAATTGACCATTCCTCAATTTGTTATATTGGCAGGCTTTGGGTAAATTTAATCAGTGCAAAGATCTCTTTGCATGGAGGGAATGCTATATTGGCAGGCTTTAGAATGCTTAGAACTACAAAAATTATGCAAGGTGGCAAACAAATGATTGCCGTAGATCTATATATTCAACTGCATTGCCATGTTCTTTTCCAACAATTACAATTTTACATTTAAATATTTAATTGTATTTCAATGTCCTTTTCCAATGCCATGTTCTTTTCCAACAACTACAATATACTTCAATAATTTTCCAACAACTACTTGAATAATTATATTGTCATGTTCTTTTCCAACGACTACAACTGCCCTTGATTAATTTAGCAGCTATTAGCAGTGTTGCAAAATATATCATCATATAGAGAAGGAAATAGAAAAATTTGTTAGATCGGGAAATAGGTAAATTTGTTAGATCGTATGAAAAGAAAGGGTGGAATGATGTGTGATGTGGATAAAAAGGCGGCTTCTTAAAGAACTTTCTCTCTAAAGTCCATTGCCTTTTTAACCTTTTCACCTACTGCCTTTTTCTGCCCCTTATATATGACCTCCAAGCCTTATATTTGCAGGGGATCTAGGTCCTAGCTGTATGATGGAAGACAATAATGAACACAACTTACGTACCAAAAATCTTGGCATCATTATCAACCCTAGGGTAAGACATATTTTCTGATGCATCCAAGAAAATGTATCAATTTAACATCATGCTTTTTGTTTTACGTGATGCCTACAAAAATGATACGAGACGATGTGCTCCAACACATTGCTCAATTGGAGCAATCAATCGATGATTTACATGGTTCAATGACGTCATTCGATGCGAACTTAGATGAATGCCCAGACATCACCCTCCCACAATTGAATGCATTTCAAGCTATACTTTGCCAACATCTAAATGGATCTAATCCAAATGCATATTCTTGGCACCTGTTCATTTTTATCCTTCGCATACAAAAATTATGAGAAAAAAAAAAAACCAAATATACATCACAAACAAATCTAAATACATACAACAAAATACATAACAAAACTTGAGTTATTTATCAACAATCTATAGGTCAGAGGATTGCATATTGGACAATGTATGTCATGTTGTCCTATAACGAAGAAGACGAACAACCTGAGATCAAGAGCAACAAGCACAAAACCGTGAGAGTGATGACCAACATATGAGCCAACAGCCGAGGATTCGATCAAGACTTGGTAGAGATACTCAAAGAATGCACCTTGGAACTCCTCGCCACCTCACAGAGACTTTGACTATAACCTCACCTCAAACCTGCTTAGATTAACATTTTACTTCGCTAAGAACAAGCATCACAATGTTCTACTCAAAGCTCTCAGAGATATCGACAAAACCATCTAACATGAAGGAGATAGGCTTCTTAAACGTTCTTAAACCTTTGGAAAGTTTTCGTTATAATAAAAAGGCACAAATGTTGAATTATACTGCATGCTTTTCTCATTGTGGCTAAAACATTTACAGCCTCCCAAAGTATGCCCAGCAACGCTGGGCACCATTACTAGTATTATAATGTTATTGTGTAAGTGTTGGACCCAGCCCTAATTTGGGCGGCCCAGATTTGATGAAATCAATGGAGGAGATGATGCCACGTCAGATTCTTTAAAATAACATGGTTTTTTTTGCTAGGGTTAGCGAGGGCGGCAGTAGCACCTTCGAGCTGCTAGCTCCTCCTCCAGAACGCATCTTCTGGAACAATCTCTGGGTTACCTATTCTTTCGGTGGATACTGGAGTTCGGCTACTCCTCCAGAACGCATCTTCTGGAACAATCTCTGGGTTACCTATTCTTTCGGTGGGTTATAATATAAGATTCTGTCGTTGCAAAGGTTGTTATCTGGTGACTTTCTGGCCATGTCTAAAATACGAGGCCGCTGGGGTGGGTTTGAAACATTAGAAAAATGGGTGACTGGTGCATATGCGGGGTCATCTGGCAGGTGTGCCTCAGAGATGAAGATGGAAACCTCTGGGTTGGAGAATCAGGGCATGAAAACGAAAAGGTATTTTATCATAAAATATCATGTATCGTTGTTTAGTATTTAGGAGCTCATGTCTTGGAGCAACCATATCCACCATCGATGAAACAAAGCTATTGAGCAAGGTAAGATTTTGAGCATGTTTGAGTTCCTTAGTTTTCATGGTTGGTTGTATATGAAAAGCCAAGCAAGCGGCATTTTTCTAGGGGCAAGCAGGGAAATAGTTTTGGGACATCCTTTAGACAGTATTGAATATAAATGGTGTGAATTTTTTTCTTTACGAGGCAGATCAGAATTTTTGGACGGCATTTTCCATAAAAACCACGTGCATTAGATTCTTTTAGCGCCATATTACGCCATTTTTCTCTTATGCATCACCTTCATGCAAGTCTTTTAGGATGCTAGAGCTGCTACCCAATGAAGCAATGAAGATAGACCTTAATTAAATAAATAGCACAATAATCAAATTTATCCGATTATAAACGATTGTATGGAAGCTTTATATTATGTGTGCTTGGCCTTATAGATCCAGAGATTTAAAGGAACTCGATCTTTGCTTTTTGGAGTTTATGGACCAACCATGTTTGAAACGCTTTGAACTATTTACGTCTTCTTCATGTATAGTCATATTTCGTGAAGGACATCCGGTATTCGAGAGGATAACTTCAATTAAAACTATAAGCACTTGGTAAGGCTTCATCATCGCCTGTTTTTGTTTGTTTTGCGAGATGAAAATGGATGAAGATGTTGCAGGTCCTGTCCCAAGTACTAAAGATGCACATCTCCATTATTTTTTATTGGCTGATGAGTCTAATATTGTGAATAATTACGGACATTGCAACGTACAACAGATTGGCAGAGTTGGTGCATATGGCCCAAAAGCTTGGTCAATTGTGAAGCTTATCGGACTGGAGCACAAAAAGAAGCATAATGTACAAAAGGTCAATTTCATTATCTCTACTTTATGTTTTATTTTATCCAACTCAAGGCATGTAGAAAACAATATTTCCTGAGTTGTAAAAAGTTCCCTTTACTCCAAATGTATTGAAAGCGAGGTTTGATGGCTAATAGATATGATTCCACATCTAAAGTATACTGCATTTGTCTCATCTCTTGCTTACCAAATGTGCAGATCACATGATGCTACTTCTCAAATCTGGAACATCAATTGATCCATTATAGTTTAGAGCTGGCTTGATACGATCAGAGGCATAAGAGCCATGTCGAAGTCCTAAAGTCCTAAAAATGATCCTACGAAGGTAAATCATTGGCATACTACCTATAGTCTGAAATTAAATGTAAGATACAGTAAAGTTGTCCTTTGTCACACTTTGAAGAAGATTGAGATCAACCAGATATTATTTACTCTAAAGGGCAAATAGATGCACAATTTTTGTTACATATATTTTTTTGACAATCAGATATTTGTTGCACTTCTTATGTGTGATGCAACGATTCAAATGATGTTGAAGTGTGCTTGGTGTGACAATATCTTCCATCTTTTAATAAAGTATTCTTGTGAACAATATCTATTAGTTTCTCATACATTAAATATGGCTTTAGGTCATGGCCATAATTATTATTTCTTTGTAAAAAGACACCGGAAATAGATGCATAATTTTTGTTGGATGTGTTTTTCTTGACAGTTAGATATTTGTTGCAGAATGCAATTTGCTGGGCTTCTTTTGTGATGCAACGATTCAAGCACTGTTGAAATGTGTTTGGTGCAGCAATATGTTCTATCTTTCAGTAAAGTATCATTGTGACCAACATCTATTTTGTTATATTGAATATGGCTTTAAGTCATGGCCAATTAGATCGTACCCCAAGCTTGCTGTCATTTGAGTCTTTGTTTCACCCCAAGCTTGGTGTCATTTGAGTCTTTGTTTTACGGCTGACATTGTACTTGCAAATGCTCCCATACCATGCTGTCATTGTTGTCTTGAACTACAGTATGGTGCAGCAAGTCTGGCATTAACTATGAGTCCCACGATCTAGACAAGGAACACAGCCATTTTACCTTTGATGCAAGTGGCTAAGCACTAGATGTTATAAAAGTGGCCAAGGCATGCCCTTCAGTTTATACTTCTGCGTTGTCTGATGGACGAAAAGAAGCTCTATTCTATTCACTATGGCAATTCTTCAGCCTTCAACAATGGACTATAAGCAAATGATAGAGAACACGCAGGGAATTAAATGCTACATGGATTATTTTGATCTTGAATTTAAATCTATGTTTGCAGCAAATGCAACATGGATTATGTATTTTTAATATGCCATTGTTGCTTTTGTCGCATTTATTATTGCTATATGATGTAAGAATCATATTTATAGGAAGATAGACTGACCAAGGCCTTTATGTATATTGGAAGTATGCTCGATAGGCTATCAATATTTGTGCTTCTGTTTATCAAATTTGTACCAAAGCCACAAATTTATCTGTCAATTTGGTACAAGAGCAAGGAACCACCAAGTCTTAACATCAGACAAACAACACTACAAATAATCGGATGCATCTAAACATCAGGTGGTTGGTACTGAACATCAGATAAGCAACACACAAACAAATAATTGTCGTCCATTGTGTCCCTTGTGTCACGGTATGTTAGAGATGCATATTTGAGAGAGCATTATCCGTCTTTACAATTGCAAATTCAGGTCCGCTGTCTAGAGAAAGCATTGATCATATAAGATAATTTGGTACCAGAACAATTTGTGATAATCAATTCAAATCACAACCTATGGTAGGTAAGACCTTTGCATGTGCCCCAATGCATCTTGGTAGGATATTGTATGAGTTCGTTTTTCTTGCCTCATTAGTCTTGACGTAGCATTTTCAATGCATTGTAACGATCCAGTGAATATAAGAATTCAACTATATAATTTTGTTGTGGAACTTCTATAAACAAGTTCACTTGAAGCTTTTCAATTAAGTTCCAACTTTAGTAGGGGCAAGATGAAAACTTGCCCAGAAAATGGCCTTCAAAACTGAATAAAATACAAGGGAAATGACCAATTTATTTTAATTAGAAGAAATTGTGTGCACCATAAAAAATTTCCTGATACAATGACTACTTGAAACATTTTAACGCGAAGCTTCGTAGTGTTTTAAACCCATCTGATATACGACCTCTTCCATGCACTATTGCTACATAAGCTTTTAATTATTATATATTAACAACTACGGTCAACCACCTTCTAGCCTAAGAATTACGTTCACCTCGGCCAATTCAATTCAATCTTTATAGCCCAGCAACGCTCAATACCGCCAAGAATAAACATGTTCTTGCTTTTACAATAATAAGCAATAACATGCCCAATACCACCAAGAAGTAAATCCCCTTCTACATAATGTTCCATCCGAATATTTGCACAAAAAACATTTATAAGGTTCCAACTTAAGCCTAGCAACGGGGGCAGATTACTAGTTCTTCAATAATTACTTCTTAACGGATTTGTAGCTTGAAAAATTCAAGAACAATTCGGATGATCTTGCTTCAAACGGGAAGCATCTTCCTCCCACCTGTATGTTTTGTGAAGGCACTTGTTCGTTCTCCTGGCCATAGAAAACGTCGTTGCCATTGTAGCCAATAACTCCCTTTTTGGGCATTTTGGTAATTTTAGCAAGGTGTAGGGGCATTCTGGCTTTTTTCCTATGATCTACTTGTTACTAGAGTACATTTGATGATCTTGGTCGTGCCGGATCCATGGCGCAATGGTAGCGCGTCTGACTCCAGATCAGAAGGTTGCGTGTTCGATTCACGTTGGGTTCAATTTTGTGTGCCAAAATGAGAAGCACTTCTCGTAATTTTTGTGTTACACCTCGGATGATTCAAGCAAGTAGAACACTCATGTTACATTCCAAATGCCCTCGGTCTCTAGCACTGAGAGTGACACTCCAAGTGCTCTTTAACTCCAATTCAAAGAACCTTTCTATCTGCATGAGGATCGAAGTATTAGGGGGCTTTAAAAAGCGAAAGGTCTATTATGGGGTTGTAGCTCAGATGGTAGAGCGCTCGCTTTGCATGCGAGAGGCATTGGGATCGATACCCAACTTCTCCATTGTTTTTGTGCATCGTTGTTAAATAGAGATATAAAGATTCACCAGGAAATGACCTCGAATTGAAATTTAATTAATAACATTGTTAAATAGCGATATAAAAGACTCACCAGCAAACAACCTTAAATTGGAATTTAAATAATTATTTAGCAATACTTGCTAACTTACTGGCTTCTATCTGTATATGCGATTGCTAATAGAGGGTACTAAGGAGCTATAGTGTTATTATGGGGGTTGTAGCTCAGATGGTAGAGCGCTCGCTTCGCATGTGAGAGGCATTGGGATCGATACCCAACTTCTCCATCTTGGTATCATTACCAATGACATACTGGATTATCTCAAAGAATTTATGGACCATTATTACCACTCCAAATGTATACCAATGACATACTGGATTATCTCAAAGAATTTATGGACCATTATTACCACTCCAAATGTATTGAAAGCGAGGTTTGATGGCTAATAGATATGATTCCACATCTAAAGTATACTGCATTTGTCTCATCTCTTGCTTACTAAATGTGCAGATCACATGATGCTACTTCTCAAATCTGGAACATCAATTGATCCATTATAGTTTAGAGCTGGCTTGATACGATCAGAGGCATAAGAGCCATGTCGAAGTCCTAAAGTCCTAAAAATGATCCTACGAAGGTAAATCATTGGCATACTACCTATAGTCTGAAATTAAATGTAAGATACAGTAAAGTTGTCCTTTGTCACACTTTGAAGAAGATTGAGATCAACCAGATATTATTTACTCTAAAGGGCAAATAGATGCACAATTTTTGTTACATATATTTTTCTTGACAATCAGATATTTGTTGCACAATGCACTTGCTGGGCTTCTTATGTGTGATGCAACGATTCAAATGATGTTGAAGTGTGCTTGGTGTGACAATATCTTCCATCTTTTAATAAAGTATTCTTGTGAACAATATCTATTAGTTTCTCATACATTAAATATGGCTTTAGGTCATGGCCATAATTATTATTTGCTGTAAAGACACTGGAAATAGATGCATAATTTTTGTTGGATGTGTTTTTCTTGACAGTTAGATATTTGTTGCAGAATGCAATTTGCTGGGCTTCTTTTGTGATGCAACGATTCAAGCACTGTTGAAATGTGTTTGGTGCGGCAATATGTTCTATCTTTCAGTAAAGTATCATTGTGACCAACATCTATTTGTTATATTGAATATGGCTTTAAGTCATGGCCAATTAGATCGTACCCCAAGCTTGCTGTCATTTGAGTCTTTGTTTCACCCCAAGCTTGCTGTCATTTGAGTCTTTGTTTTACGGCTGACATTGTACTTGCAAATGCTCCCATACCATGCTGTCATTGTTGTCTTGAACTACAGTATGGTGCAGCAAGTCTGGCATTAACTATGAGTCCCACGATCTAGACAAGGAACATAGCCATTTTACCTTTGATGCAAGTGGCTAAGCACTAGATGTTATAAAAGTGGCCAAGGCATGCCCTTCAGTTTATACTTCTGCGTTGTCTGATGGACGAAAAGAAGATCTATTCTATTCACTATGGCAATTCTTCAGCCTTCAACAATGGACTATAAGCAAATGATAGAGAACACGCAGGGAATTAAATGCTACATGGATTATTTTGATCTTGAATTTAAATCTATGTTTGCAGCAAATGCAACATAGATTATGTATTTTTAATATGCCATTGTTGCTTTTGTCGCATTTATTATTGCTATATGATGTAAGAATCATATTTATAGGAAGATAGACTGACCAAGGCCTTTATGTATATTGGAAGTATGCTCGATAGGCTATCAATATTTGTGCTTCTGTTTATCAAATTTGTACCAAAGCCACAAATTTATCTGTCAATTTGGTACAAGAGCAAGGAACCACCAAGTCTTAACATCAGACAAACAACACTACAAATAATCGGATGCATCTAAACATCAGGTGGTTGGTACTGAACATCAGATAAGCAACACCACAAATAATTGTCTGTCCATTGTGTCCACTGTCACCAGTATGTTAGAGATGCATATTTGAGAGAGCATTATCCGTCTTTACAATTGCAAATTCAGGTCTGTTGTCTAGAGAAAGCATTGATCATATAAGATAATTTGGTACCAGAACAATTTGTGATAATCAATTCAAATCACAACCTATGGTAGGTAAGACCTTTGCATGTGCCCCAATGCATCTTGGTAGGATATTGTATGAGTTCGTTTTTCTTGCCTCATTAGTCTTGACGTAGCATTTTCAATGCATTGTAACGATCCAGTGAATATAAGAATTCAACTATATAATTTTGTTGTGGAACTTCTATAAACAAGTTCACTTGAAGCTTTTCAATTAAGTTCCAACTTTAGTAGGGGCAAGATGAAAACTTGCCCAGAAAATGGCCTTCAAAACTGAATAAAATACAAGGGAAATGACCAATTTATTTTAATTAGAAGAAATTGTGTGCACCATAAAAAATTTCCTGATACAATGACTACTTGAAACATTTTAACGCGAAGCTTCGTAGTGTTTTAAACCCATCTGATATACGACCTCTTCCATGCACTATTGCTACATAAGCTTTTAATTATTATATATTAACAACTACGGTCAACCACCTTCTAGCCTAAGAATTACGTTCACCTCAGCCAATTCAATTCAATCTTTATAGCCCAACAACGCTCAATACCGCCAAGAATAAACATGTTCTTGCTTTTACAATAATAAGCAATAACATGCCCAATACCACCAAGAAGTAAATCCCCTTCTACATAATGTTCCATCCGAATATTTGCACAAAACATTTATAAGGTTCCAACTTAAGCCTAGCAACGCTGGGCACCGTTACTAGTTCTTCAATAATTACTTCTTAACGGTACTGTAGCTTGAAAAATTCAAGAACAATTCGGATGATCTTGCTTTTAACGGGAAGCATCTTCCTCCCACCTGTATGTTTTGTGAAGGCACTTGTTCGTTCTCCTGGCCATAGAAAACGTCGTTGCCATTGTAGCCAATAACTCCCTTTTTGGGCATTTTGGTAATTTTAGCAAGGTGTAGGGGCATTCTGGCTTTTTTCCTATGATCTACTTGTTACTAGAGTACATTTGATGATCTTGGTCGTGCCGGATCCATGGCGCAATGGTAGCGCGTCTGACTCCAGATCAGAAGGTTGCGTGTTCGATTCACGTTGGGTTCAATTTTGTGTGCCAAAATGAGAAGCACTTCTCGTAATTTTTTGTGTTACACTCAGATGATTCAAGCAAGTAGAACACTCATGTTACATTCCAAATGCCCTCGGTCTCTAGCACAGAGAGTGACACTCCAAGTGCTCTTTAACTCCAATTCAGCAACGCCTTTCTATCCGTATCTGAGGGATCGAGTATTAGGGGGCTTTAAAGGTCTATTATGGGGTTGTAGCTCGGATGGTAGAGCTTCGCTTTGCATGCGAGAGGCATTGGGATCGATACCCAACTTCTCCATTGTTTTTGTGCATCGTTGTTAAATAGAGATATAAAAGATTCACCAGGAAATGTCCTCGAATTGAAATTTAAATAATAATATTGTTAAATAGCGATATAAAAGACTCACCAGCAAACACCCTTAAATTGGAATTTAAATAATTATTTAGCAATACTTGCTAACTTACTGGCTTCTATCTGTATATGCGATTGCTAATAGAGGGTTCTAAGGAGCTATAGTGTTATTATGGGGGTTGTAGCTCAGATGGTAGAGCGCTCGCTTCGCATGCGAGAGGCATTGGGATCGATACCTAACTTCTCCATCTTGGTATCATTACCAATGACATACTGGATTATCTCAAAGAATTTATGGACCATTATTACCACTCACACACGAGAATTTTTCAGAAATTTAGGGACCAGAAATTTCTCAGACTCATCAAACAATCTCAAACCATGAGCGTTTTACCTTTCTACTTTTTTTTTCTAGAATAGTTAGAGTGCCCTCCAACTTCGAGGCATATTTGGTAACTTTTGGCAATATTACTTTTCTGGCTCCTCAAATTCAAAACTTGTCTTCACAACATTGTAGACTATGATAAGAGCGTTCCAAAGAGACCGAATTCGTCTAAATCGGAGTTGGAATTCACAAGTTATGCTCTTTTGAATTATTATTCAATAATTACTTCTTAACGGTCTGTAGCTTGAAAAATTCAAGAACAATTCGGATGATCTTGCTTCAAACGGGAAGCATCTTCCTCCCACCTGTATGTTTTGTGAAGGCACTTGTTCGTTCTCCTGGCCATAGAAAACGTCGTTGCCATTGTAGCCAATAACTCCCTTTTTGGGCATTTTGGTAATTTTAGCAAGGTGTAGGGGCATTCTGGCTTTTTTCCTATGATCTACTTGTTGCTAGAGTACTTTTGATGATCTTGGTCGTGCCGGATCCATGGCGCAATGGTAGCGCGTCTGACTCCAGATCAGAAGGTTGCGTGTTCGATTCACGTTGGGTTCAATTTTGTGCGCCAAAATGAGAAGCACTTCTCGTAATTTTTTGTGTTACACTCAGATGATTCAAGCAAGTAGAACACTCATGTTACATTCCAAATGCCCTCGATCTCTAGCACAGAGAGTGACACTCCAAGTGCTCTTTAACTCCAATTTAGCAACGCCTTTCTACTGTGTACAAGATCTAGTATTAGGGGGGCTTTAAAAAGCGAAAAGTCTATTATGGGGTTGTAGCTCAGATGGTAGAGCGCTCGCTTTGCATGCGAGAGGCATTGGGATCGATACTCAACTTCTCCATTGTTTTTGTGCATCGTTGTTAAATAGAGATATAAAAGATTCACCAGGAAATGTCCTCGAATTGAAATTTAAATAATAATATTGTTAAATAGCGATATAAAAGACTCACCAGCAAACACCCTTAAATTGGAATTTAAATAATTATTTAGCAATACTTGCTAACTTACTGGCTTCTATCTGTATATGCGATTGCTAATAGAGGGTTCTAAGGAGCTATAGTGTTATTATGGGGGTTGTAGCTCAGATGGTAGAGCGCTCGCTTCGCATGCGAGAGGCATTGGGATCGATACCCAACTTCTCCATCTTGGTATCATTACCAATGACATACTGGATTATCTCAAAGAATTTATGGACCATTATTACCACTCACACACGAGAATTTTTCAGAAATTTAGGGACCAGAAATTTCTCAGACTCATCAAACAATCTCAAACCATGAGCGTTTTACCTTTCTACTTTTTTTTTCTAGAATAGTTAGAGTGCCCTCCAACTTCGAGGCATATTTGGTAACTTTTGGCAATATTACTTTTCTGGCTCCTCAAATTCAAAACTTGTCTTCACAACATTGTAGACTATGATAAGAGGGTTCCAAAGAGACCGAATTCGTCTAAATCGGAGTTGGAATTCACAAGTTATGCTCCTTTGAGTTATTATTCAATAATTACTTCTTAATCCAGATTTGTAGCTTGAAAAATTCAAGAACAATTCGGATGATCTTGCTTCAAACGGGAAGCATCTTGCTCCCACCTGTATGTTTTGTGAAGGCACTTGTTCGTTCTCCTGGCCATAGAAAACGTCGTTGCCATTGTAGCCAATAACTCCCTTTTTGGGCATTTTGGTAATTTTAGCAAGGTGTAGGGGCATTCTGGCTTTTTTCCTATGATCTACTTGTTGCTAGAGTACTTTTGATGATCTTGGTCGTGCCGGATCCATGGCGCAATGGTAGCGCGTCTGACTCCAGATCAGAAGGTTGCGTGTTCGATTCACGTTGGGTTCAATTTTGTGCGCCAAAATGAGAAGCACTTCTCGTAATACTGTATACAAGATCTAGTATTAGGGGGACTTTAAAAAGCGAAAAGTCTATTATGGGGTTGTAGCTCAGATGGTAGAGCGCTCGCTTTGCATGCGAGAGGCATTGGGATCGATACTCAACTTCTCCATTGTTTTTGTGCATCGTTGTTAAATAGAGATATAAAAGATTCACCAGGAAATGTCCTCGAATTGAAATTTAAATAATAATATTGTTAAATAGCGATATAAAAGACTCACCAGCAAACACCCTTAAATTGGAATTTAAATAATTATTTAGCAATACTTGCTAACTTACTGGCTTCTATCGTATATCACATTGCTAATAGAGGGTTCTAAGGAGCTATAGTGTTATTATGGGGGTTGTAGCTCAGATGGTAGAGCGCTCGCTTCGCATGCGAGAGGCATTGGGATCGATACCTAACTTCTCCATCTTGGTATCATTACCAATGACATACTGGATTATCTCAAAGAATTTATGGACCATTATTACCACTCACACACGAGAATTTTTCAGAAATTTAGGGACCAGAAATTTCTCAGACTCATCAAACAATCTCAAACCATGAGCGTTTTACCTTTCTACTTTTTTTTTCTAGAATAGTTAGAGTGCCCTCCAACTTCGAGGCATATTTGGTAACTTTTGGCAATATTACTTTTCTGGCTCCTCAAATTCAAAACTTGTCTTCACAACATTGTAGACTATGATAAGAGCGTTCCAAAGAGACCGAATTCGTCTAAATCGGAGTTGGAATTCACAAGTTATGCTCTTTTGAATTATTATTCAATAATTACTTCTTAACGGTCTGTAGCTTGAAAAATTCAAGAACAATTCGGATGATCTTGCTTCAAACGGGAAGCATCTTGTTCACCTGTATAAGTCGGTGAAGGCACTTGCTCCTGCTCTCCCCGCCATAGAAAACG